>PVIY010024039.1:0-38582 GCA_004026745.1 Myrmecophaga tridactyla | reverse complement strand
CCTTTCATTGATCACTAGCATTTCAAACTAAATTTAATTAACATTTGTTCCCCCTATTATTTATTTTTATTCCATATGTTCTATTCGTTTGTTGACAAGGTAGATAAAAGGAGCATCAGACACAAGGTTTTCACAATCACACAGTCACATCATGAAAGCTATATCATTATACAATCACCTTCAAGAAACATGGCTACTGTAACAAATAAACATTTTTTGCTTTAGCCTCACACATAAGTTAAAATTTTAAAATATTAATTACCATCTATTTTCAGCACCCTACAATAATGACATTCCTTTGTTCTTCCTCATGGAAAAACATTTTTTAAATTTGTACATTTAGTCACTATCATTATACACTCTAGGCATTCCTAGATTATACCATCTCAATCTTTATCGTCTATCTTTCTTTGTGATTACATTTATGCCGCCGGCCCTTCTCCCGCTATCATTCTCACATGCAGCTTCGTTCAGTGTTTTAACATAATTGTATTACAGTTAGGTAGTATTGTGCTGTCCATTTCTGAGTTTTTATTTTCAGTCCTGTTGCACAGTCTGTATCCTTCAGCTCCAGTTACCCAATATCTTACCCTATTTCTATATCCTGGTCTCTGTTACCAACAAAATATTCCAAGTTTATACAGTTATGTCAGTTCATATCAGTGAGACCATACAGTATTTGTCCTTTTGTTTTTGGCTAATCTCACTCAGCATAATGTCCTTAAGGTCCATCCATGTTGTTACATATTTCATAACTTTATTCTGACTTACAGCTGCATAATATTCCATCATATGTATATGCCACAGTTTGTTTAGCCACCCATCTGTTGATGGACATTTTGGCTGTTTCCATCTCTTGGTAATTGTAAATAATGCTGCTATAAACATTGGTGTGCAAATGTCCGTTTGTGTCCTTGTCCTCATGTCCTTTGAGTACAGAGAGCATATAGATGGGTCCTGTTTTTTAATCCATTCTGCCAGTCTATGTCTTTTGATTGGGGAGTTTAATCCATTAACATTTAGTATTATTACTTCATGGGTAGTACTTTCTTCTACTATTTTGCCTTCTGGATTTTATATGTCATATCTAATTTGCCTTCTTTTCACCATTACTCATAGTCTTCCTTTCTACACTCTTCTCCACACCTCTCTCTTCTGACTTCCTAACTGTCTCTAGTGCTCCCTTTAGTATTTCTTGCAGAACTGGTCTCTTGGTCACAGATTCTTTCAGTGATTTTTTGTCTGAAAATGTTTTAATTTCTCCCTCAGTTTTGAAGGACAGTTTTGCTGGATGTAGGGTCTTGGTTGGCAGTTTTTCTCTTTTAGTAATTTAAATATATCATCCCGCTGTCTTCTCACCTCCGTGGTTTCTGCTGAGAGATCTATGCATAGTCTTATTGGGCTTCCCTTGTATGTGATGGATTGCTTTTCTCTTGCTGCTTTCAAGATTCTTTCTTTCTCTTTGACCTCTGACATTCTGATTAGTAAATGTCTTCGAGTACATCTATTTGGATCTATTCTCTTTGGGGTACGCTGCACTTCTTGGATCTGTAATTTTAACTCTTTCATAAGAGTTGGGAAATTTTCAGTGATAATTTCCTCCATTAGTTTTTCTCCTCATTTTCCCTTCTCTTCTCCTTCTGGGACACCCACAACACCTATATTCGTGAGCTTCGTATTGTCTTTCAATTCCCTGAGTCCCTGCTCATATTTTTTCCATTTTTGTCCTTATATTTTCTTTTTCTTGCCAGATTTCAGATGTTCCATCCTCCAGTTCACTAATCCTATGTTCTGTCTCTCGAAATCTACCATTGTAGGTTTCCATTGTTTTTTTCATCTCTTCTGCCGTGCCTTTCATTCCCATAAGTCCTGTGATTTGTTTTTTCAGACTTTTGATTTCCTCTTTTTGTTCATTCCTTGCCTTCTTTATATCCTCCCTCAATTCATTGATTTGGTTTTTGATGAGGTTTTCCATGTCTGTACGTATGTTCTGAATTAATTGTTTCAGCTCCTGTATCTCATTTGAATTGTTGGTTTGTTCCTTTGACTGGGCCATATCTTCAATTTTCCTAGTGTGATTTGTTATTTTTTGCTGGCGTCTAGGCATTTAATGACCTTAATTAGTTTATTCTGGAGATTGCTTTCACTTCTTTTACCTAGGGTTTTCTTGCTGGATGAATTTGTTGTCTATCTGTTCTTTGACATTCAGTTCAGCTTTATCTGGACCTTTAGCTTAGGTTTTGTTTAACAGAGGGGAATTTTTCAGTTCTTGTTTTCTTGTTTCTTGCCCTGCTTGTATGGTGCCTTTTCCCCCCACCCTGAGGAGGGTCTACTTAGGTATTATAGACCCCAGCTGGATTTTCCCAGACCAAACTGGCCTCCTGTCAGGAGGAAAGAGTCACCTGTGTCAGTTTTCCCTGAGAGTGAGATCCAGAAGTTTGAAAGACTTTCTTGTGAAGTCTCCGGACTCTGTTTTTCTTATCCTGCCCAGTATGTGGTGCTTGTCTGCCTGCAGGTCCCACCAGCATAAGGTGATGCGGTACCTTTAACTTTGGCTGAGGGTGTGGTGGAGACAGAGGAGAGGTTGTAGGCTGGTTTTAATGGCTTCAAATTACCAAGCCCTGGTGTCTGAATTCCTTGAGGGAGGATTCTACCTGAGTTGGGCTTCACCCCTCCCATGGGGAAGGCACCGGCTCCAGGCAAGCCCTCAAACGAGCTTGTTTCTGCCTATGCCTGGGGCAGCTGCAGTCTGAGAAGCCCTGCCACTATATCCAAAGGCAGTCAAGCCTTTGTAGAAACACAGCCACAAACACCTCTGTTTCCTTCTCTTTTGTTTTTTTTTGTTTTTCTTTCAGCCCTGCCCCCTTGTCGCCAGGGCAAAAATGAACGACCTCTGCTTTGACCAGGTTCGCCTGAGCTGGGGGCCTATTTTCAGTAGCCAGAATTTGTTAATTAATTCCACAATTGGTGTTTGGTTGGGCTCAGCCACTGCTGCTGGTAAAGTCTCTTTCCTTTCCCCTCTGGGAAGCAGCCTGTGGAGGAGGAGCGCCGGCCACCGCGGCTTGGCGAACTCACGGTTCTGGGGAGGCTTACAGCTGGTCTAGCTGGTCCATACTTGGGTACGCTGTGTGACTGGTCACTGACGTGGCCCGGGAGCTGTTCTGTACTGTTTCTGGTTATTTAGTGGTTGTTCTGGAGGACGAACTAAAATGTGCACATTGTTAGGCCGCCATTTGGCCTGGAATCTCCAAACATGGTTCTTAAAAAGAAATATTGAAATATTGGACTTCACCAATATTATAAATGTTTGCGCTGCACAAGACCCTGTTAAAAGGATGAAAAGACTTAGTACAAACTGGGAGAAAAATATGCAAGGTATATCTGACTAATTTCTACTCTCTAGAATTTATAATAGGCCACTCAAAGTTCAGCAGTAAAAAACCCAATAATTCAATTCAAAAATAAGGAGAACAAATGAAGAGTCATTTCACTGAAAAGGATATTCAGTTTCAAATAAGTACATGAAAAGATATTCAATGTTATTACTGCATTAATTTCCTATTGCTGCTGTAACTAATTACCAGTGACTTAAAATAAGACAAATTTTTAACTTATGTGGGGTCAAAACTTTAATGTCTCACTAGACCAAAATCAACGTGTTAGCTGGTTTGTGCTCTTTCCACACAGGGAGAGAACCAGTATCCTTGCCTTTTCCAGCTTCTTGAGCTGCATTCTTTGTGTTCATTCATTTATGATTCCTTCTTCCATCTTTAATGTCTCACTAGACCAAAATCAACGTGCTGGCTGGTTTGTGCTCTTTCCACACAGGGAGAGAACCCATATCCTTGCCTTTTCCAGCTTCTTGAGCTGCATTCTTTGTATTCATTCATTTATGATCCCTTCTTCCATCTTTAAAGCCAGCAGTGTGGCATCTTCAAATCTTTCTGTTTCTGTCTTCATCTTGCCTTTTCACTGACTCTAATTACTTTTCCTCTTACAAGGTATCTACCTGGATACTCCCAACCTCATAATTCTTACATCTGCAGTGTCTCTTTTGCCATATTCCATAATGTATTCACAGTTTCACACATTAGGTTCTGGACATCTTTAGGTAGCCTTTGTTCAGTCTACCACAGATAACCATTAAGAAATTGCAAATTAAAACTATAATGAAATTGCATTACATACCTTTCAGAATGGCTAAAATAAAACATAATGACAATACCAAATGCTAGTAAGGATGCAGAAACATTGGATCACTCATACGTTTTTCGTCAGAATGTAAAATGATACAGCCACTCTGGGGAACTGTTTGGCAATTTATTTAAAAACAGAATATGCAAATACCATACAACCCAGCATTTATACTCCTGAACATTTATTGCAGATAGATGACAATTTATATTTACATAAAAACCTGTACTTATATGTCTGTAATAGTCCCAAACTGGGAATAACCCAGATATCCTTCAATGGATAAGTGGTTAAACGTAGTGTGGTACATTGTTATGAAGGAATATTATTCAATAAAAAAAAAGCAGTTAATTGTTGATGCATACATGAATCTCCAGGAAATTGTGCCGAGTGAAAAAAAGCCATTCCTAGAAGACTACAAACTAAGTGATTCCTTTTACATAACATGTTTGAAATAAAAATTATATAAATGAAGAACAGAATAGTGGTTGCCAGGGTTCAGTGATGGGGAGAGGTAAGAGGTAAGTGCTTGTGGCTATAACTAGGCAAAGTGAAAGATCATTGTGGTGGTGGAACTTAACTCTGTAGATATCAGCATCCTGGTTGTATAATTTTACTGTTGTTTTTCAAGATCTTGCTTTTGGGGGAAACCAAGCAAAATATATATGACATCTCCCTATCTCAAAATTAAAAATTTTAAAAATTGCTTTAAAAATGTAAAGCAGTGAATGCTTAAAGGGAAATTTATAGCCTTAATAGCTTATATTTGGAAAAGAGAAAAGGTAGAAAAAACAGCAAATTAAACACAAACAAGAAAGGAAGAATGTAGGTAGAAGTCAATGAAATAGAAGTTAATATAAGATGGGGAAAATATCATACAATTTATCTTTGGACTTTCTATTATATACTCTTCTGTTTGTTACTGTCTCTCTACCATACTGTATTAATTATTCTAGCATTACAGTGTTTTGATATGTAGTAAGGCAAGTCTTTCCTTCTTCTTTTTTCATTTTTGCCAGATTACCTTGGCTATTCTTGATTTACACTTTCATAGAAAGTTTAAGATTTGTGTAGGATCAAATTTCATGACTTACATTACTGCAGGGTGTTGAAAATCATAGTAATTAATATTTAAAAATTTTAACTTCAGTATGAGACTAAAGCAAAAAAATGTTTATTTGGTACAAAATTTGTATTTTGACTAGTGCATTTCCTAATATAACTTATGTAGACAACTTAATTGAACACCATAAGTACATGGAACCTTGAGTAGCACGTGAGATTTTGTTGGTTTGTCCAGAGTGATGCCCCGATAAATCCCAGAGTGATTTGATCAGTGAGTGGAAAAGTATTTGCAAAGTCCCCTTTGGGAAATGGTGAGCAAGGGGAAAAATTCAACTTCCCCAAGTTGAATTCTTAATATTCTCACAAGCAGTGTGGACAACCAAAGCTATAGGCTGAGTCCCCAATCTTGGGGTTTGTTCAGATGAAACTTAACCCCACAAAGGATAAGTCAAGCCTACTTAAAATTAGGCCTAAGAGTCACCCCCAAGAGAACCTTTTTTGTTGCTCAAATGTGGCCTCTCTCTCCAGCCAACACAACAAGCAAACTCACTGCCCTCCCCCATCTACATGGGACATGACTCCCAGGGGTGTGGACCTTCCTGGCAACGTGGGACAAAAATCCTAGAATGAACTGGGACTCAGCATCAAGGGATTGAGAAAAACCCTAGAATGAGCTGAGACTCAGCATCAACGGATTGAGAAAACCTTCTTGACCGAAAAAGGGAACAGCGAAATGAGACAAAATAAAGTGTCGATGGCTGAGAGATTCCAAACAGAGTTGAGAGGTTATCCTGGAGGTTATTCTCACGCATTAAATAGATATCACCTTGTTAGTCAAGATGTAATGGAGAGGCTGGAGGGAACCGCATGAAAATGTAGAGCTGTGTTCCAGTAGCCATGTTTCTTGAAGATGATTGTATAATGATATAGCTTTCACAATGTGACTGTGTGATTGTGAAAACCTTGTGTCTAATGCTCCTTTTATCAACCTTATCAACAGACAAGTAAAACATATGGAATAAAAATAAATAATAGGGGAACAAATGTTAAAATAAACGTGGATTGAAATGCTAGTGATCAATGAAAGGGAGGGCTAAGGGGTATGGTTTGTATGAATTTTTTCTGTTGTCTTTTTATTTCTTTTTCTGAATTGATGCAAATGTTCTAAGAAATGATCATGATGAATATGCAACTATGTGATGATATTGTGAATTACTGATTATATATGTAGAACGGAATGATCACATGTTAAGAATGTGTTTCTTGTCATATTTTTTTTAATTAAAAATTAATTTTAAAATGTTTAAAAAAATTTCATGACTTATCTTATTTGAACTTTTTTGGAATTTGCAGTGAATTTTCAAGAATTGCCATACTTATAATATTGTCTGTTCCACAGGTTAAAGTTAACTTTCTCAATAAAGTTCTTGCAAAGTTTTTTGTTTGATTCCCAGGCAGGTACTATTTTTATTATAATAGTGAATTAAATATTTTTAACTATTATTTTTTCTAATTGTTGCTGCTGTCTGGGAAATCTGGTTTTTTTTTTTTTTTTTTTTTTTGTTTACATGGGCAGGCACCAGGAATCAAACCCGGGTCATCAGGCACAGCAGGCAAGTGTTCTTACCTGCTGAGCCACCGTGGCCCGCCCGAAATCTGTTTTTTAATGTTGATCTATTTGGTGACTTAGTGTACTCTCTTATTAGTCCTCTTAATTGGTAGATTGTATGCAGGTTTCTAGATAAATAGTCAAATTGTCTATAAATAATAATATTATTGGATCTTTCCTTTTCAACCTTTAAATTGAGGGACCTCTCCCCAACATACTACATTGACTAGTTGCCTTGTATTTTTAACGAATGTAATGCAGTACCTCTTGTATTTCTACCATGAATAGTGGTAATTGATGCAGGTTTCTGGTTGATATTCTTTATTAAGTTAAGAAAAATTTCTCCTATTTCTAGTTTGCAAAGAGTTTTTCTTGTGTATGGGTGTTAAAATTTGCCAAATGCATTTTCACCATTAATTTGGTACGATTATTTTATCCCTTTCTCTCTCTTTGAATTAAGGTAATAGACTTTCTAAGGTTATAAAAATTTTAATTATATTTAATTTTGAACCACTGCCAATTTCTTCTAGAATGATGTGAGAAAACATTTTAACATACAATATTCTTTGTTATAGAAAGCTGTCTTCAAAGAAGATGGAGATGATGTATTAGGAAACTTAGTAGTTGACCAGCGGTAAGTTTGGCTTACAGAAAAATATTCTTTATTAATATATTTAAGTATTGTTAAAATAATTCCTTTTGTATTAGAAATTTTTATTTTATTGTCTATTCTGACGACGTTTAAACAATCTGCCATTGAATTGATAAAAGCAAATATTATAGTCTATAATGTTGGCTCTTGCCTGGAGACAGTTTTGCCCCTAGGAGTTACTTAGCAATGCGTGGAAACATTTCTGCTTCTGAGAGCTCTACTGGTGTTTGGTATGTATTGGCATCTAGTGGGTAGGAGCCAGGAGTGCTGCTAAATATCTTACGGAGAACAGGCCAGTACCACAAACAAAGAATTATCCCGCCAAAATATGAATTGTGCTCAGGTTGAGAAACCTTGGTTTAGAAAAAAGGCAAAGATTGATTCCTGTTGGTAAATATAATGTAAAATTTTTATTTCTATTTTTTCACATATTGCATTTTATTAAACTAGATAAAACGATATGCTATTTTTAATTCTATATATTTTTCTTTAGTTTTTTAGCTCCTCTTATTACTGAGTATGATAAGCATCTGGAAGAGCTGAATGGGCAGCTGAAGTATTATCAGGTATGAAATCACAGATAAGCTTTATGTAATATTATAAGAGAACCAAAATAGACTCCCTTTCTTTTTAAAAAGTTGGTGAGGAAGAAAATATTTAGCTCTAACTTATCAATTCTTGGGTCTCTGTAACTGTGTGTGTGTGTTTATGTTTAAGGATTATCTTTGGTGTTGTTTTTTTCAGCCAGTGTTTTCTTAATCCTGCTATCTAGCATTACTTTGAAGCATCTCCTAATCTCATTATTGTTTGCTTGCTTCTTTTTATCTCCCTTACTCCGCCACGATGACCCCAAATCCTCTCACATTGTTTTAAACATTCTCCTTTCCCTGATTTTACCTGCTTTTCCCATTATTTACAGAATGGATTTTTGCCCAATTGCAAGTATTATGCCTATCAGATTTTAGATACTTTATTCCACTTTTCTTATAAATTTAAATTGTCACAGCTTTTTTACTAAAATAGTAATGTCTTTTAGAAATGGGAGCTTATTTTATAAGGAGTGAAGGAACTGAGAAGGCTGCCTATACAGACAGATTACTGTTCTGGATCCTGGGCTTCAAAGACCTAGGACAGATAGGCTCATTGAGAACTAGAATAATAGAAATGTAAGCAAGTGTTCTAATTTGTTAGCTGCCAGAATGCAACACACCAGAGACAGACTGGCTTTTAATAAAAGGGGATTTATTTCATTAGTGCTTCAGAGGAAAGGCAGCTAACTTTCATCTGAGGTTGTTTCTTATGTGGGAAGGCTCAGGGTGATCTCTGCTGGCCTTCTCTCCAGGCTTCTGGGTTCCAACAACTTTCCCCGGGGTGATTTCTTTCTGCATCTCCAAAGGCCTGGGCTGAGCTGCGAGTGCTGAGATGAGATATGCTCAGCTGCTTGGGCTGTGCTACGTTGAGCTCTTTCATTTAAGCTCCAGCCAATTAAATCAAACATCATTCATTGCAGCAGGTATGCCTCTTAGCTGACTGCAGATGTAATGAGCAACAGATGAGGTTCATGTACCATTGGCTCATGTCCACAGCAACAGAACTAGGTGCCTTCACCTGGCCAAGTTGACAACTGAATCTAACTACCACAGAAAGTATAATAATTTTATGTAAAAAAGAAATCTCTTAAGTATGATTTCTTCAGAATGGGTCTGTGAACATGGCAGACACTAAGAACATTAAGAACTTTATATCTTTATTATTAACTTCTCTTCATGCATAGACTGGAAGAAAACCTAGGCTCTAACATATAGTAGTCTAACATATAGTAGGTCTTGAATATTTAATGAATGAATAATTGTCAGGGCTTTTGGGAGCAAGATGATTAGATCTAGTTTAACAAACTCCTTTTTATTAATTAGTACACTGATGTGTAGCTTTATAAAAAGAATATGGAATGCTTAATGATTTATACTTTCATTTCCATGGTTATTCATCTAAGATATAAACTTTATTAGTGATGCTATAGAATTTCAAAATCAAGCCTTTCCTTAAATTGAAGTTTCTGTTTTATTATAGGTTAATTAAATCTTCTCATAGTCTTTACTGCATGCTTTTAAAAAATATTTTAGCCTGTAGTCATTAAATTTGAGCCAACCATAGTGTCTTTTAATCATTCTGGCAATGAAAGAACAACAGAATGCTCTCTTATGCACAAATGACATTTTGCTTTTTATTTTTAGGACTAAGGAGTCTAGTTTCCACTGAATTCTTCTTTCTGAATTGCTATAATGACATATTTTGTGGTTTGATTGCTATAACATGGAATAACTAGTTATATTGCACTCTAAATTTTTTATTTTTAATCTATCATCTATATATATATATTTTAATCAGCTATTTAGCTAAGGCGTTTAACTTCATTTTTCAATTTGGCATTCTCTACCATCTAAGGATGCTTTTTAAATTAGTTCTGAGAAGAAGCTGGGGCAGAAAGCTAAAGAGTCTGTGTTGATAAGAATAATTGCTAGTACTTATATAGAGAAAAAAACACTCAATACTTCTAAAAATAGTTGCTCACATAGATATTAGTAATTAGTAGAACTGTTCTTGTGACTTACTTTACTGACCCAGTCAAAAAATAGTATATCTTGAAAACAAGTATTGCTGCAGTTCTCTGTATGAAAGGTTTTCTGGGGGAAAAGTACTATTTAAGTCTTGTTTCCTTCCAACTGTTAAATGTTTTGTAATATTTTAGAGCAGGGAAATTTTTTACGTGACTATAATGATCCACCTTTAATTCTAGCTAATGTATAGTAATCCTACATAATTATTTAAGAGTAAGAAATAACTTTTAAGATGTACAACATTTTTGTAACTTTTAAATATGATTTTTTTTTAAAAATTATAAAGTTGCTATAATTGCCACATTAAAAGCCAAACTTCCTAGTTAGCATGGGATTCAAGACCCTCTACCTCCTTTTCCAATTTTATCTCTAACTGTATTGCTCCATTATGGTCATTTCTCAATTGTATGGTAATGAGTTATTTCATTTTGAATTAATCATAATTCACGCATAGCAGGAATCTAGGAAATGTTCACTATTCAAGCCAACTTTGTAGCTAGACTTGGGTGTTAACAATTTCCTGGATCAAGCTGCCTTGAGCTTCCTTGGTTGAAAGGGGGAAAGAAAGGTTTGGAATGCTGCCTTGTCCACCCTCTTTCCTGTTTACTCCAGGCCTGGCTCCTCTCCTTTAGCCTAGAGTGCACAATCAAGACTAATAGATATATCAAGTTGATTGCAGTTTTGTTTTAAGTATGATTTTACATGGTAATTCCTTCTTGCCCTCCGTTCTGCCAATTCACTCTTATTGATAGCTGATGACTATATTATGTCAGGTTGCCTAATATTTTTCCCTCTTTTTCTTTTAACTCCTATTTCTCCTTACTTCAACTGTCCTTTTTCTTCTGTTGAAATTCTAATCCATTGATTCTCTGAGAAATAGTCATATCTTATCTCATTCTCTCTACAGTATGTATTTTATTTTTTGTGTTTTAGTAGTGATCTTTTACCATCTTTCCTACGAGAAGGATATGTTTTGAAAATAGTGACTGTTTCCCATAACAACTTTTATAGTGCAACATTTATATTTTTTAAAAGGTGGTGAATTAAAAATTGAACAAATAACTGTGAAGGAAGGGCTTTGTTTCCTTTTTTGCCATTAATGTTTTACCTTTTGAAATACTACAAAAACTCAAGTGTTTATATGGGCTTCACCTAAACTGAGGTGTATTAATTAAGATACACATTCAAGGTATAAGGATTTTTAGGAATTTTGTTATAGCGAAATACTGAGGAATGTCTTTACTCTGTTTTTTAAAATCTAAAAATCATAAGAATTACATTTATAAGTATTTCTCAAGATATATAAAATATTTTTATTTTATTTATATTCTCTTTAAAATAAATGCTATATTAGTCCTGTGTATCATTAAAATAGCTATATTTAATAGTACTTATTAGAAGAAAAGAGTAGTTTTTTCTTAACAGTAGACAAATGAAATGGAATTTTATTGCTTCATATGAATGGTCTACTTACTAGGGATCCAATTGGAAAATTTATCTCTACAACCATATTTTATTCTTTCAGAAACAGATGGGTGAGATGAAACTACAACTTGAAAATGTCATCAAGGAAAATGAAAGGTAAAGCAATTAGCTCTTGCCTCTTTATTTTATTGTTATCTTGGGTATCTTTTATTTTTTGTTGTTTGATACATACAAAGAGTGTGGATTCTGGGGCCTGACTTTCTCTTTAACTACTGACTCCTTATTAGCTTTGTGACTTGAACAAGTTAACTTGACTTCTTTAGTGTCCTCATTTATAAGTTGGAGATATTAAAAGAATTTATTTTGTAGGGCTATCTAAAAAGGTTATAGTAAGTGCTTAGAATAAGGTACATAATAATCATCATATAAGTATTACCATTTATTAGTAGTGTAGTATAAAAATATATGCAGGTTATACAACATACTGGCAAAATGAAAACCTGTTAAGCCACCATCCAGCTTAAGAGAGAAAATGTTATCAATACTTAGTATATCTACTCATGTCTCCCCTTCCTGTCTATCCCTTTCCTTCCTTCTATCAGAGATAAGTGCTATCTTGAATTTTGTGTTCATCATTCTCTAGCTTTTTACATTTTTTATGTGTGTATCCTCAAACAATAATTTGTCTAGTTTTGTTTTTAAACTTTTTTTTATTGTATAATATAACATACATACAAAGCAAAGAAAGAAAAAAGCAATAGTTTTCAAAGCATCCTTCAACAAGTAGTTACAGGACAGATCCCAGAGTTTGTCATAGACCACCATACCATCATCTCAGATTTTTCCTTCCAGCTGTTCCAGAATATAGGAGGTTAGAAGGAATAAATATTTTTTATCATCACAATCGATGTTTTTTTCTTTTATGTGAAAACATATAAAAAAGCAATAAACTTCAAAACACAGCACAATTAGTTGTAGAACAGATTTCAGAGATTGGTTGGGTTATGATTCCACAATTTTAGGTTTTTACTCCTAGCTGCTGTAAAAGAAATATCAATATAATATTTCAGCAATCATACTCATTTGTTAAACCCTACCTTCTCTGTATAACTCCATCATCACCTTTGAACTTTCTCCCACTCTTTAGGGGTATTTGGGCTATGCCCATTTTACCTTTTTCACGTTGGAAGGGTTTTCAATAATAAGAAGTCAGGAAATGGAATTAGCTGATGTTCTGGAGAGGCTGGGCCCTCTAGGTTTCAGAACTTATCTGGACTGGGGACCCATCTGGAGGTCGTAGGATTCTGGAAAGTTACCCTAGTGCAAGGAACTGTTGTAGAATCTTATATATTGCCCTAGGTGTTCTTTAGGATTGGCTGGAATGGTTTTGGTTGGGGTTGATAGGTATGCAATTAAAGTTTGCATAAGAGCAACCTCCAGAGTAGCCTCTACACTCTGTTTGAACTCTCTCAGCCTCTGCTACCTTACTTGTTACACTTTTTCCCCCTTTTAGTCAGGATGGCATTGTTGATCCCATGGTGCCAGGGCCAGACTCATTTCTGGGAGTCATATCCCATGCTGCCAGGAAGATTTTCAGCCCAGATGTCCTATCCCACGTAGTGGGGAGGGCAATGATTTCATTTGCAGAGTTTAGAGAGAGTGAAGCCACATCTGAGCAACAAAAGTGGTCCTCCAGAAGTAACTCTTAGGCATACCTATAGGTAGACTAAACTTCTCCACTACATATATAAGCTTCACAAGATTAAGCCTTAAGGTCAAGGGCTTGGCCTGTTGATTTGGGTATCCATAAAAGTTTGACACAGTATCAGGGGGTTCCGCACTGGTGAAGTTTAATATTTCCATATTTTTCTCTCATCCCTCAAGGAATTTTGCTTTAACTTTTTGGTTATCTGCTTAATACATTCTGGGATATATCCAGGCATTACATTAAGCTATACAGAATTAAAGGCCCTCATTTTTATTCTGGGCTCCCTGTGTTTCTATTGTTTAAATGAGCTTTCTAAACAGATTGAGTTAGATTATGTACTACAGAAAATTTAGGTTCTAGACAAAATAAACCTTCTTACTTTGATCTCAGAGAGTAGGTGAGGTTCTAAGATATAGACAATGTCTTCCTTACCTCTGTTCGGTATTACCTGAATCCTGACCTGATCACCATCATTCTTATCTCTGAAAACCAGATTGTATATATATAAAACAGCTTCTAAAACTCTAGAAACAATAATTACCATTCCAGACAAAATATGACTGCCTACAGGAGCTTACAATCTAGGGCACTGCTTTCTTATAAGCATTTTCTAAATGAGAGCGTACAGTAATTGCTCTTTTGTTTCTGGCTTATTTTGCCGAACCAAATGTCCCACAGGTTCATTCACAATGTTGCATGCCTCACAACATTGTTCCTTTTTGTATCAGTACAATATTCAATCATAGGTATACACAATCATTTGCCAATCAATTTCTCAGTCAGTACATCCTTCATCCATCTTTACTGTGGTCATAAAAGTGGAGTACAGTAGCTATCCTTTTATGTCTGACTTATTTCACTCAGCATTATGTCCTAAGGCTCATCCATCTTGTCATGTGCTTTAGGATGTCATTTTGTCTTACTGCTGCATAATATTCCATCATGTATATATATATATATACACCACATTTTGTTAATCCACTCATCTGTTGATGGGCAGTTGGATTGTTTCCATCTTTTGGCAATTGTGAACGATGCTGCTGTGAACACTAGTGTGCGAATGTTTCCTTTAGTCACTGCTTTCAGCTCTTTTGGGTATATACCGAGTAGTGCTATTGCCAGGTCATAGGGCATCTCAATATTTAGTTTCCTAAAGAACCTCCAAGCTGTCTTCCATGGTGGCTATACCATTATACATTCCCACCAGCAGAACATAAGTGTCCCAATTTCTCCACATCCTCTCCAACATTTGTGGTTTCCTGTTTGTTTAATAGCAGCCTTTCTTATAGGTCTGAGGTGGTATCTCATTGTATTCTTGATCTGCATTTCCCTTATAGCTAATGAAAATGAGCATCTCTTCATATGCTTTTGAGCCATCTGTATTTGCTCTTCAGAAAAATGGCTATTCATATCTTTAACCCATTTTATAATTGGGTTCTTTGTTCTTTTGTTGTTGAGATGTACGATTTCTTTATGTATACAGGATATCAAACCTTTGTCCTATGTTTGATTTCCAAATATTTTCTCCCATTGAGTTGGCTACCTCTTCACCTCTTTGACAAAGTCTTTTGAGGTATGAAAGCAATTGATTTTGAGGACTACCCATTTTTCTATTTTTTCTTTTGTTGCTTGTGCTTTGGGTGTAAAGTTTAAGAAGCTACCTCCTATTACTAGTTCTTGAAGATGTATCCCTTCATTTTCTTCTAGAAGCTTTATTGTACTAGTTCTTATATTTAGGTGTTTGATTCACTTTGAGTTAATTTTTGTATAGGTGTGAGGTAAGGGTCCTCTTTCATTGTTTTGGCTATTGATATCCAGTTCTCCCATGACCATTTATTGAAAAGACTGTTTTGTCCCAGTTCAGTGGACTGGGGACCTTGTCAAAAATCAGTTGCCCATAGATTTGTTGGTCTATTTCTGTGTTCTTGATTCGATTCCATTGGTCATTATGTTTGTCATTCTGCCAGTACCATGCTGTTTTGACAACTATGGCTTTATAAATTTTCAAATCAGGAAGTGTTAATCCTCCCACCTCATTCTTCTTTTTTAGGATGCTTTTAGTCTTTTTCCCTTCCAGATGAATTTGTTAACTTGCTTTTCCAAGTCTTCAGAGTAGGTTGTTGAAATTTTGATTGGTGCTGCATTGAATCTATTGATCACTTTGGGGAGACTTGACATCTTTTTTTTCTCCAAATATTTTTATTAATAAAACAACATACAGACACACACACATTCTTAATATACAAAGATTTCATAAATGGTATATGTGGTAGTAAGATCCAGTTGTCAACTTGGCCAGGTGAAGGCACCTAGTTCTGTTGCTGTGGACATGAGCCAATGATACATGAACCTCATCTGTTGTTGATTACATCTGCAGTCAGCTAAGAGGCGTGCCTGCTGTAATGAATGGTGTTTGATTTAATTGGCTCGTGCTTAAATGAGAGTTCAATGTAGCACAGCCCAAGCAGCTCAGCATACCTCTTCTTGGCACTCACAGCTCAGGTCAGCTCAGCCCAGGCCTTTGGAGATGCAGAAAGGAATCACCCCAGGGAAAGTTGTTGGAATCCAGAGGCCTGGAGGTAAGGCCAGCAGAGATCATCCTGTGCCTTTCCACATAAGAAAGAACCTCAGTTGAAAGTTAGCTGCCTTTCCTCTGAAGAACTTACGAAATAAATCCCTTTTTCTTAAAAGCCAATCTGTCCCTGGTGTGTTGCATTCTGGCAGCTAAAAAACTAGAACAGTATACAGTCAGTGGCTTACAATATCATCACATCATTGTGTATTCATCACCATGATCATTTTTTTGAAAATTGGTTATCACTCCAGAAAAAGAAATAAAAAAGAAAAAACTCATACATACATACATACCCCTCACCCCTCCCTCTCATTGACCACTAGTATTTCCATCTACCCAAATTATTTTAACCATTGCTCCTCCTATTATTTGTTTATTTTTTATCCATACTTTTCACTTATCTGTCCATATCCTCGTTAACAGGAGCATCAGATACAAAATTTTCACAATCACACTGTCACGTTCTAAAAGTTGTATCATTATACAATCGTCTTCAAGAAACAAGGCTATTAAAACACAACTATACAATCAGGTACTTCCCTCCAGCCACTCTAATACATCATAAACTGAAAAGGGGATATCTATGTAATGCTTAAGAATAACCTCTGGGATAATGTCTTAACTCTGAAATCTCTCAGCCACTGACGCTTTGTCTCATTTTTCTCTTCCCCATTTTGATCAAGAAGGTTTCCTATTGATACCATGTCCCATCTCATCCCAGGATTCTTGTCCCACATTGCCAGGGAGGTTTAAACCCCTGGGAGTCATGTCCCACATGAATTCACTTGCCATGTCGGCTTAGAGAGAGAGGCCAAATCTGAGCAACAAAAGAAGTTCTCTGCGGGTGACTCTTTGGCCTCTTTTTAAGTAGGCTTAGCCTATCTTTTGCAGGAATAAGTTTCATAGGGGTGACCCCAATATCAAGGGCTTGGTCGATTGATTTGGTTGTCCCCACTGCTTGCTAGAATATCAGAAATTCTCCAAGTGGGAAAGTTGAATATTGCTCCCTTTCACCTGATTCCCTCAGGGGACTTTGCAAATACTTCTTTATTCACTGTCCACATCTCTCTGGGATTTATCAGGGCATCACACTAACCTGGACAAACCAACAAAATCTCATTACCTATTCAAGATTCCGTATATTGATAATGTTCAACTCAACTGACCATACAAGTTAAATTAGGAAATGAACTACCCAACATATAAATTTTGCACCAAATAAACATCTCTCCTTTTCGTCTCATGCAGAAGTTGAAGTTTGAAAACATGGATGATATCATCCTTTACCCAGTCTTCTGGTATACCTTAGTCCTATCCAGATCAGCTTCATTCATGTCTCTACTTGATGTTTGATCACTATTTCAACTTTTTAAGGGATACTGTTGACTTTCATAGCTTCAGAGCTATGACTCTGATTCTCAGGTGTCACAAAAATACCCAAAGTTTCTAGGGAAAGACCATATTATATATAAATGGCTCAGTATCTCAGAATATAGAACCAACAGTTATACCTCCTGAATATATGTAACTACTTTAAGAGCTTACAATCTAGAACCCTTTACAATAAGCCCCAACCTGATAACCCATGCTCTTGGCTTTAGTTCACTGAATTTTAGTATTATAGTTAGGTCATATCATTGAGGCATGATAATGTTTGTCTTTTTGTTCCTGACATTTCATTCAACGTACAGTTCTTAAGGTTCATTCATCTGGTTGCATGCCTCAGAACTTTTTTCCTTCTTGTGGCCAGTCAGTAGCCCATTGTATGTATACACCATAGTTCCCCCTTCCATTCCTCAGTTGTTGTACCCTTAGTTTACCTACATTCATTGTGGATCACGAACACTGCCTCCAGAAACACCAGTGTGCAAATGTCCATTTGCATCCCAGGTATACACTGAGCAACCGGGTTTCAGAATCATATGGTATCCCCACCCCTAGCCTCCTGTGGAACCACCACACTCCCTCCAAGGGGCTATACCTGTAAATAAGTACATCTTTCTCCATGTTCTCTCTAGCACTTGTTTCTCTCTGTTCATTTTTAAACAGTATTTATTCACACATCATACAATCCAACCTAATTGTATAGATGCACCTTTGCTACCATCTTGTATCTGAAGACATTTCCTTTTCCTCTACACAGAATCCATACCCTTTTCCCATTCCCCCTGCCTGTTAACATTCAGTTTTGGCATCGTACCTTTGTTACACAGAATTGACATCTTAACTGTATTTAACCTACCTGTCCATGAGCAGAGAATCTTTCCACCTATTTAGATCTTCTTTCATTTCTTTTAATAATGTTACGTAGTTTTTCTGTATAGAGGTCCTTTACTTCCTTAGTTAAGTTCATTCCTAGGTACTTGATTCTTTTAGTTGCTATTTTGAATGGATTTTTTTCCTTAACTGACTCCTCAATTAGGTCATTTCCTGTGTATAGAAATGTTACTCATTTTTGCACATCAATTTTATATCCTGCCACTTTGCTGAATTTATTATCTCAGGTAACTTTGTTGTAGATTTCTCAGGATTTTCCAAGTGTCATATCATGTCATCTGCAAATTAAAGTTTTACTTCTTCCTTTCCAATTTGGATGTCTTTTATTTTTTCCTGCCTGATTACTCTAGCTAGAACTTCTAGTATTATGTTGAACAATAGTGGTGACAGAGGGTATCCTTGTCTCATTCCCGATCTTAGAGAGAAAGCTTTTAGTCTTTCTCATTTGAGTACGATGCTGACTGTGGGTTTGTCATATATGCCCTTTATCATATTGAGGAAGTTATGTTTGATTTCTATCTTTTGAGATATTTTTATCAGAAAAGGATGTTGAATTTTGTCAAATGCTTTTTCAGCATCAATCAAGATAATTATGTGATTTTTTCCTTTCAATTTGTTAAGCTGTGTCTCATTAACTGATTTTCTTGTGTTGAACTATCCTTGCATTCCTGATATAAGCCCTACTTGATTGTTGTGTATAGTCTTTTAATATATTGTTGGATTAGGTTTGCTAGTATTTTGTTGAGAATTTTTGCATCTATATTCATTAGGGAGATAGGCCTGTAATTTTCCTTTCTTATAGCATCTTTACCCAGTTTGGGTAGTAAAGTGGTTTTAGCTTCATAAAATGAGTTAGGTAGTGTTCCTTTTTCCTCAGTTTTTTTGGAAAAGTTTGGACAGGATTAGTGTTAGTTCTTTTTGGAATGTTTAATAAAATTCCCCTGTGAATCTGGCCCTGGGCTTTTCTTTGTAGGAAGATTTTTGATGACTGATTGAATCTATTTACTTGTGATCGGTTCGTTGAGATCTTTTTCTTCCTGAGTCATTGTAGCTTGTTTGTGTGTTTAGTTTGTTGTCTAGTTTGTTGGCATATAGTTGTTCATAGTATTGTCTTATTATTTCTTTTATTTCCTCAGTGTCTGTGGTAACAAACCCCCCTTTCATTTCTGATTTTGTATTTTTATTCTCTCTCTTTTTTTCTTCATCAGCCTTGCTAGTGGCCATCGATTTTAATGATTTTCTCATAGAACCAACTTTTGGTTTTATTGATTCTCTTGACTGTTCTTTTGTTGCCCCATTCATTTAACCCTACTTTAATCTTTGTTATTTCTCTTCTTCTATTTGTTTTGGAGTTAGTTTGCTGTTCTTTCTCAAGTTCTTCCAGGTGTGCTGTTAAGTCCTCGATTTTTGCTCTTTCTTGTTTTTTTATATAGGCATTTAGGGCAATACTTTTCCCTCTCAGCACAGCCTTTGCCACATCCCGTAAGTTCTGATATGTTGTATTCTCGTTTTCATTCGTCTCCAGATAGCTACTGATTTCTCTAGCAATTTCTTCTTTGACCCACTTTAAGAGCATGTTATTTAATCTCCATCTATAATGAAAGTTCTCGTTCTTTGGTGGTTATTGAGATCCAGCTTCATTCCATTGTGATCAGAGAAGGTTCTTTGAATAATTTTGATGTTTTAAAATGTATAAAGACCTATTTTCTGCCTCAACATATGATCTATACTGGAGAATGTTTCATGAGCACTAGAGAAGAATGTATATACTGCTAACTGGGGATATAATGGCCTATATATGTCTATTAGGTCTAATTCATTTATCAGGTTGTTTAACTTCTCTGTTTCCTTGTTGATCCTCTGTCTAGTTGTTCTATCTGTAGAAGATATACTTCAATATATGAAGCCTCCTACTATTATTGTTGATATGTTTGTCACTGCCTTCACTTTTGCCAAAGTCTATCTCATGTACTGTGGAGCTCCTTGATTGGGAGCATAAAGACTTATGATTGATATTTCTTCTTGATGAATTGTCCCTTCTTTGTCTCTTATGATGTCTTTAAGTTTAAAGTCTATTTTGTCCAGTATTAGTATAGCTACTCCTGCTTTCTTTTGGTTACAACTTGCATGGAACATCTTTGTCCATCCTTTCACTTTCAATCTATTTATATCCTTGTGTCTGAGTCTCTTATAAGCAGCATTTATCTACATCATATTTCTTAATCCATTTTGCCAATCTATATCTTTTAATTGGTAAGTTTAGTCTATTAACATTCAGAGTTATTACTGAAAAGGCATTTCTTGAGTCCACCATCTTATCCTTTGGATTTTGTCAGGTCTGTGTATTCTTTTTCCTCTATCTCTTTTTATGTTCTTTTCCCTCTATCTCCTTTTATCCTTTAAGTTACCCTTACTAATACTCTTCAATTCTGTGCCCTCCTCCAGACCTTCCTCTCCTGTCTTTTTTTTTCAGCTGGCAGAACTCCCTAAAGGGAAATACTAAAGTATTTCTTGTAGGGCCAGTCTTTTGTTGACAAATTCTTTCAGGATTTGTTTGTCTGTGAAAATTTTAATCTCTCCCTCAGTTTTTGAAGGACAATTAGGTTGGGTCCAAAATTCTTAGCTGGAAGTCTTTTTCTTTCATGATCTTAAATATATCATATGCTGCCTTTTCACATTCGTAGTGTCTGTTGAGTAGTCTGAACTCAGTCTCATGTGGTTTCCCTTGTATGTAGTAGACTGTTTTTCTCTTGCCACTCTCAGGATTTTCTGCTTCTCTTCAACATTTCACAGATTGATTAGTATGTGTCTTGGGGAATGGCTATTTGGATTTTTTCCATTTGGAGTTCGTTGGGCTTCTTTGATTTGTGTATTCATGTCCTTTATAAGGGTTGGGAAATTTTCCCCCATTATATCCTTAATGTAGTCCTCCTAGCCCTTTACTCTTTACTTTTCCTTCTGGAACACCAGTGATTCTTATATTTATGCAGTTTGTTTTGCCCATCATTTCCCTGAGATCCAATTCAAATTTTTCCTTTTTTTTTTTTTTTTTTTTTTTTTTTTTTTTTTTTTTTTTTTTTTTTTTTTTTTTTTTTTTTTTTTTTTTTTTTTTTTTTTTTTTTTTTTTTTTTTTTTTTTTTTACCATTTGCTGTTTTGGGTATTTGAAATTAGTTATACTGATGAGCTCTAGTTTGTTTATCCTTTCTTCTGCCTCTTGAAATCTGCTGTTTGTGTCTCGAGTATATTTTTTATCTGGTCTACAGCATGTTTAATCTCTGTAATATCTGCCATTTTTCTATTTATTCTTTCAAATACCTCTTTATGCTCTTCTAGTATCTTTTTGATCTCCTTTATTCATTAGCCATCCCATTGATTTTATTTAGTAGAGTTGTGTGAACATCTTTGATTAGGTCTTCTAAAGTTTGACTCCTCTGGTGTTTTAGTTTGATCATTAGGTTAAGCTGTCTGTATCTGTCTGCATCTTGATATGCTTAGTAATCTTCTGTTGTCTTCATGGCATGTAAATATCTGATTGGTTTACTTTGTAAGTTGATTTCCTTCAGTAGTCTAAAGCTTTGTATTTGTGGGATGGGTGTGGAGCAGGATGTGGGGCGCGGGGTGTGACACAACACTGCAATGATGTGCTGCGGCACACTTATAAGCACAGATTGAGGACTCTATGCTCATGCCTTTGGACATGGTGTGCTTGTCACAAAGCTGTAGAGGTGTGGTGCAGGGGCCATGGGTATGTAGTGCAGCCCAGGCAGACATTGGAGCACAGGAGCAGGGTATGGTATGTGGGACACTGAGGTAGAGCTTTCTAGTCCTGGTTTCCTGTTCATGCACTCCCGAGGGTTCCGCACTTCTGTTTGGAAAGGGGCCCACTATGCTGTCTGCACCAGCCAGATAGTCTCCAGTTCTCCAAATCTCAGTTCTTCAACTTTTATAACCAGGGCCTCCCTTTGTGGTGTAGAAGACCCACCCCGTTATGTACACCCTAGAATTGCTGTCTCAATTGCCTTCCCATCCTTTCTCTAGCTCTTCCTTGGAGCAAGGATGAACTCGATCTATCCTATTCTGCCATCAGTTTTACCTTTTTTAAATTTTATAAATATGATATTATCCTGTGTATAGTTTTCTGGGATTTACTTTTTCATTCAATATGATGCACAAGTACAAGAGTTTCAAGGGATGAAATTGCTGAGATTTGTTTATATGAATACTCAATTTTGCAATGTAATGTCAAATTAATTTCCAGAGTGGTTTTAATTTGCATTTTCCTGAATGCTAGTATGGTTTGTCCATTTTTCATATGTTTATATACTTATATAGTTTTCTTTTCCTATGGAATACCTGTGAAATATTGGTTCCTTTTCCCTATTTTTCTGTTTTTTTTTTACTTTTTATTTATTACATCATCAAAGTACTTTATATTATTCATATTCTGAACATTTATTGGTATACCAGTCAGTGTCAATGCCATAAACAATAACCATTGTAGAAATCTGAAACAAGAGGTATTTAATTCCCTTACACTTAAATGCTTCTAGACCATTGGTTTCATGATCGCATCTTAGAGGCTGCAATCCTGAGGTCAGGAATTTTTGCTGCTGCGCCACTTCTGTTGCCCTCACTGCAGCATCATTTCTGTGAATCTGGAGACTTGACACTGAAAAGTGGGGCATAGAGTATGATTACAAGAGATATTCATTGTATCCAGTTTTAAAAGAAAAATGGTGTCAACCTCACTTCTACCTTCCATATTCCCCTCAAGTGACTCTCACTGGTGAAACTAATCTCATTCAGAATTCTAGCTGCAAGAACATCTGGGAAATAAAGTTTTAGACTTTCAGTCATTGTGATAGATGTAAGAATTTGGAAAATGGCAGGAATGAATAACGAGTGCCAATAGTCCATAGTACGTGCAAGATAATAGGAGCTTCAAAATTTTTTACCATATTATGGTGTATTTGATGAACAGAATTTTTTTTTTTAGTTTTAGGGTAGCTGAATCTAACAGTCTTTTCATTTACAGTTATAGCTCTTTATTCTTTAAAGTCATAAAGATTTTTTTTTGTATTTTTTAATAATGTTACTCTTTCCCAAATTCCTTAACTTCAAGCTTTAAAAAGCTCATGCAGTTGGATTGAAATCTAATACATCTTTTTTCTGTTGATTTGTATACCTAAACCAAAAAACGTAGAAATAAAAAATTTTGAGCTATAAATTCTTTCAAATTGTGAGCATTTTTAAAGTTTAGCATTCTCATTTGCATTCCTTTATGTTAAATAGCAGTTTCCTTTTTTTTGTATTGATTTTATTTTAGTATAATTTTTAAATGTGAGATATTAATACATGTTGTTCCTAGAATAATGTAGAACACCTCTGGAATTACTATGCCTGCCTTTGACTGTTTTGTCATCTTTCTCTACCATTTAAAAAATATATTTTTTTATTGGTTCTCTTCCTTCGAATTTCTGACAACTCCATATGTTTGAGCTATTAGTGCTTGCTCTGTGCAAAATAAAGAAAATCTTTAATTACACTTTCAGTTTTTCTCATTTATTTTTCCCCCATGGGAGAATTTTTCTAACTTTAATTTTCATGATTTACTATTTCTTCTCAAAAATAATAGTTAAAATGACATATACTCTCCCTAGCAAAGAATATTACTAAGATTTCTGAATTACCAGTGTCTTTAGATCATGCTGTATTATGGATGGTGGAGAAGATATTTTATGGTTGGGATAATCATGTATTTGTTCCCTATATTTGGAATCAGTCTTCCTTTCTTGTCCAGGTCCTTCGAGGTCAGTATTTTCAAAATCTGCCTTCACCTGTCGTAGTCTTGTTTCATGTACATATTTATTCCCAGTACAATAGGAAAGTGAGAAGAAATGGATTCTGAGCTTATTAAAGGCATTTTTTGTAACTTAAAAATGTTATCAGGTTTTAAAATGAGCTCTATTAATTATGTCTTTAGAGTAGTAGTCTACCTTTAATTTTATATTGCCACTAAAGATGGCAAAATCTAAAGTATCATTTTTAGGAAGATATCTTAAAATATGTATATGTGGTCAAATCTGAATAATGGTAGCTAGCAGTGGCATAGATTGTATGATTATATGCAATTTTACATTATTTTAATTGGGTTTTGGAAACATTTTAATACATTTATTTATAGGTATATATTTTCTGGGAATTGATAAAAATAGGAAATAATGAAGTTGGTTTGAAATAGACTAAGGAAGGGCTGAAGAGATACTCATTTTATCATCTTCCTTCCTATTTTAAAGTTATCTATTCTTTAAAATTTCGTTCATGTTGAGGATATGTTTTTGTTTTGTCTTTGTTTTATTCTTCTATTATCTTTTCCTCCTCGTATATTCTGCTAGAGGAAAGAAATTGGGTAAGGTAACTTAATGAATGAATACATATCCAGCACTTTCTGATACTCAGTAACTACTAAGTGAATTTTATTGTTGTCATTATGTTTTATTTTATTGGTGAGGGTACAGATGGTATCATTTGTTTCTTCCCTAAGAGCTAATTTTTCTTTATACTATAGTTCATATAACACTAATTTTTTTCCACTGGCAATGTGCTTAGGGTAGGTAAGCTTCTTTTAAAATCTAAGGATAAAAATCATTGCCTTATCCTAGTTTCCATTTATTTCTGCCAGTGATTGGCCTAGGGGTGGGCATGTAACCCCTTTTTAGCCAGTGAGCTAAAAGGTAGTTTTTTTGTGTAGCTCTTGGAATTGATTTCTTCCTTTGATAAAAAGAGAAGCAAGAAGACACCTTCCCTCTCTCCAGTTCATTATCATTTTACAATGTGATGTATGGAGCTCCTATAGCTATTATCATGAGGGCAGACTTTAGTGACACATATTTAAAAGGATGGAAAGATAGGAAACCCTTTGTATTAGTTAGGGTTCTCTAGAGAAACAGAATCAACAGGGAACACTCACAAATATAAAATTTATAAAAGTGTCTCATATGACCATGGGAACACAAAGTAAAAAATCCACAGGGCAGCTGTGAAGCCGACGATTCCGATGGAGGGTCTGGACGAACTCCACAGGAGAGGCTCACCAGCTGAGACAGGAAGAGCCTGTCTCTCCTGAATCCTCCTTATAAGGCTTTCAGTGATTAGATTAAGCATCACTCATTGCAGCAGACACTCCCCTTTGGCTGATTACAAATGGAATCAGCTGTGGATGCAGCTGACATGATCATGATTTAATTCTGTGAAATGTCCTCATCGCAGCAGACAAGCCAGCACTTGCCCAGCCACTACTTGGCCAAGTTGGCACATGAACCTGACCATGACACCCTTCAATCCTTAAGTGACATTATTAAGCTGCTGAAGCAAATTTGGAACTGTGTACTTTCAGACTTAATATTAAGTGCGATAATATAATATTCATTCAGTTATTCATTCACAAAATATTTATTGAGTACTATTCTAGTTGCTAGCTGCTGGGATGAAATATACCAGAAATGGAATGGCTTTTAAAAAGAGAAATTTATTAAATTGCAAGTTTACTGTTCTAAGGCCATGAAAATGTCCCAATTTAAGCAAGCCTGTAAAAGTGTCCAAATTAAGGTACCAACAAGAGGTTACCTTCACTCAAGAAAGGCTGATGAAGTTCAAGGTTTTTCTTTCAACTAGAAAGTAATGTGGTAAACATGGCTTCTGCTAGCTTTCTCTCTTGCCTTCTTGTTTCCTGAAGCTCCCCTGGGGGCATTTTCCTTCTTAATCTCCAAAGGTCTCTGGCTACATGGGCTTTCATGGATCTGTGGCTGTGAAGCTTTCTCCAAAATGCTTACTCTTTAAAGGATTCTAGTAAACAAATCAAGACCCCCTGGAATGGGTAGAGTCACATCTCTTCTAATCCAAGGTTAATACCCACAACTGGGTGAGTCACATCTCTGTGGAGATAACCTAATCAAGTTCCCAACCTACTTTATTGAATAGGGATTAAAAGAAATGCTTGCTCCCACAAGATGGATTAAGATTGAAACACGAGTTTTCTAGGTACATAAATCCTGTCAAACTGGCACAAGTACTTATTAAGTGTCAGACGGGTCTGGGAGTCATCAGTGAATAAAACAGACAAAAAAATCTTCATATTTTTGTTGGGCATTTTGTTACTTGCAGCCAAAGTATACTACTAACCGATACAAAGACTTAATTTTGCATCTGTCTGGGATGACAACGTGCAGTCTATGGACCATAGCTGGCATGCGTTCACCTTTTACTTATTTTGTAAATAAAATTTTATGGAACACAGCACATCTCTCATTCATCTGCATATTGTCTATGGATGCTTTTGTGGTACAATGGCAAAATTTAGTAGTTGTGGCAAAGACCTAATGAACCACAAAGCCAAAAATAATTACTGTCTAACCCTTTACAGAAAATGTTTGCTGATCCCTGGTATTTTTAGAGATTTATTACTATAAATCTTTTCTGTTAACTAATCTTTATTTCACAGTAACCAAAAGTTTTTATGAAATTTAAGAATTTCTTAACATTTTTATTGAACCATATATGTAGTTATTCTTAGTCTGTCCCCCAATCCCTTCATTCATCACCACCTGAAATTATTTGCTTGCTTATTATCTCTCTTATCCACTAGAGTATATCCTTCATGAGAGCAGGGCAGGGCCGTTACCTATTCTGTTAACCACTGTATACCCTACCACTGTTGAACACTGCCTACTACATATTAAAGGCTCAAAGTATACTTGCTGAGTGAAGGATGTATATATGAGAAACCTAAACACACGCATCTGTTTGACTTTTTTTGTTTCAAATAACAGAGGCTTGGGTAACTTTAAGCAAATTAGAATATATGATAAGGAGGTATGTGGACTAGAACTAGAACTAGAGCAATCAGGAACTCAAAGGATATGCTCCTTTTTACCAGTTCTCTCATACTGCCCTCATGGTTTCCTCTGTGGTCATACCCCTGCTGTTTGAGTAGCTGCTCTTTTTATCACCAAACAGCTGATTTTCTCTATTCTATAGTTTTGTTGGTTTAGCTACTTGCCATTTCTTATATCTGTTAGAGCCCTCCCTGCCAGCCAGTTTATGATAGGGCTGTCCTTGAGAAATATGGAAAATTCTAATATAATTATTGATTCCCCTTATGCACAGAATAGTCCCTGTTCTAGTTTGCTAGCTGCTGGAATGATACCAGAACTGGAACAGCTTTTAAAGGGGGTTATTTTTTAAGTTGCAGGTTTATAGTTCTAAGGCCATGAAAATGTCCCAATTAAAGCAAGTCTATAAAAGTGTCCAAATTAAGGCACTACTCAAGAAATGCTGATGAAGTTCAGGGTTTCTCCCAACTGGAAAGGCTTGTGGCAAACATGATGACATCTGCTAGCTTTCTCTCCAGGCTTCTTGTTTCATGAAGCTTTCTCAAGGGCATTTTCCTTCATCACCGAAGGTCCCTAGCTCTGTGGGCTCTTGTGCTTCTCATGGCTCTTCTCTTGTTGCTCTCTTGCTTTTTCCAAAATGCTTCCTCTTTTAAAGGATTCCAGTAAACTAATCAAGACCCACTTGGAATGGGTGGGGTCACATCTCCATTAATCAAAATTAATACCCACTATTGGGTAAGCCTCATCTCTGTGGAGATAATCTAATTAAGTCTCTAACCTATAGTTCTGAATAGGGATTAAAAGAAATGATTGCCTCCACGAGATGAATCAGGATTAAAACATGACTTTTTTAGGACACATAATCCTTTCAAGCTGGCACAGTTCCTATGTCATGCTCCTCTCCAGAGATGTGGGCTGTGGACAAGGATTGCTTAAGCCTGGGCTTGACAGGTACCATGACTAACATCCAATATAGCATTGGTATGTAGCTGTGAAAGACCTCACTTTGACTGGAGCCATCAGAGGAGGCTCAAATGAGTTGTGAAATTTAAGCCACGTCTTTAGGAATAAGTAAGAGTTCATCACCTGACAAAATATATGTTTAATAGACTACAGACTGTTTTATATGGCTGTGTATAAACTTGTGTTTTAGGGGGATTATGCATGTTGAAACTAGGAGTTGGACAAGAACTGGATAATGTAACATCGTATATGCTATGCTAAGGAATTTAAATGTTTACTACAGATGACATATTGAGCTCTTGAAAGATTTTGAACAGGGAAAGAGATATACTCTATATTATTCCAGTTATACTTTAGAACCGGAAAATTCCAGAAAGATTTTTCTAGAAAGGAGTGTATGATTCATAGAAAGACATAAGGAAGCAACAGTTTTAGCTATTAGGCTCTTCACTATTAATCGGAATTATTTAATATGGTACTGTGGCAGTGGTATGAATGCCTGCATTGAATAGGCTTGCACTTACAGGATGAGTAAAGTCTGTCAGGTAGGGGGAAGTATGTGGAGAAGGTAATACCTGCAGTGTTTTCTAGTTGTATATATTTGTCTTACTTGCTCTTCTATCTTCTTTAATTGATTCTGAGATTCACCAATATGACCCTCTCTTCATCTTAACACCTCTAAAATCTAAATGTAGCCATGGTCAATCATATGTCAAAAATTAATAGGCAGCAATTTTCATTTTAATTGTATGTAAAAGAATGTTGTATCTTACTGTAATTGACAAAGAAATACAGGTTAGAACTGTGTTTGCTTCATGTTTACCATCTGAAAGGTCAAAATAGTATTTATATTATATATGTCAACTTCCTGTTGCCTGTTTGTGATGATTAGCTATAACTTCACTACTGCAGTTATTGTCAATAACTGTCAGTATTATAGTACAATATTCATTTTCTTATAAAATACTTAGATGCATCACAAATATCTTTTTTCCAGCTTAATAGTCCAGATCAAAAATTTGGGAAAACTTTTTTGTGTTGCTCATATATACCTGATATAATATATAGTAGAAGCCTTTCAAGATGACTGGTTGTCCTATTGATTGAGAGAGTTCGTTTAATGGAGAATAATAAAAATGCCTTTAAAAAAATTTTGACTGTGACTTAAACAATATAAATATGAATTTATTCTTTAATTTTTCTTTTTTAATAATGCCAGGGTCTTGATTTGGAGTAGGCCTGCTGAGTGTAGATCATGCATAAACCATACGTGATGATTAATTTAATGTGTCAACTTGGCTAAGTTATGGTATCCAATATTTTGGACAAGCAAGCACTGTTCTGATTGTTACTGTGAGGTATTTCATAGATTTAAGTTAATGCTCTGTTGCTTGCATCAATGGTTGATTACATGTTCAGTCAACAAAGAAGAGTACCTTCAGCAATGAGAAAAGTCTTATCCAGTCAGTTGAAGTCCTTAAAAGGAGAAGTGATAATTTCAGCAGTCAGAAGAGAGAATTTCCATCTCTGCTTCAGCCTGCCAGCTTCTCTTGGAGGATTCATCAAAACCATCATCGGGAGTTCCCAACTTGCAGCCTGCCCTATAGAGCTCAGATTTGCCAATTCCCATAGTCATGTGGTCCAATTCCTATAATAACTCTCATAATATGTATGTAAATATATCATATATAGATATTCTGCCAGTTCTGTTTCTCTGGAGAACCCTGACTGATGCACCATATACATTCATTGTTTATAATTTTCAGTTTTAGTTTCTCTGAAGAAGAGCAACAACTTAGAGATCCTTTTGTAGTGTAGAATTCCTCTATAGTTTTATAATTTTTCTGACTTTTTATATTTATCTTACCTACTTCTAATTCACCAGCAGTTTTTAAGTCATCTTTATTGAACTTTTCACATTCAGTTTTTATTTCATAGAAAAAAATAACTCTTGTATTTATATTTATCACTTTGGGTGGTATATAAATAAATTGTGCAACTTTCGATTTACAACAGGCTATAGCAGATATGGTAGATTGATTTGACAATCTGTTCCAGCCTTTCTGTACTAAAAATGTGTTCAAGATGTGAATTAGCTTCTGGCTAATGATATATATTTGTAAGAAGTTGAATTGGGACCTAAGTGGGATGAGAGGCTATGCCTGAGGCATCAGTTTTACAAATAAGAACTAGCAAGTGCAGTGTGGCTGGCTCTAGAGCAGACAGTTCTGGTGGCAGTTTCTGTCTAAGCCAAATCTGCGTAGCCTTGAGGCAGCAGCTTTGGGAGTAACTTCCTGATCCCAAGATATCAACCAAAGAGGTATGATTCTGGAACCATCACTTGATATCGACGCCTCCTGATTGTTGAGCTTCCTAATTGTGGCAGAAGTAGTGGTTCCTGCAGAAAAATTACAAATTAACCTCTAATAGAATAACTCTGACAACTGACTTCTTATTAATCACAATAGAACCCAGAAAGGATAACTAGAAAAATACGCTTGAAATTGTGAAACAAAAGGAAGCATCAATTTTTTAATGAAGGTAAAATTCATTTAACATAAAATTCACCTGTAATACTACAGTTCAGTGCTTTTGTTATATTCACAAAGTCGTGTAACCATCTACACCATCTAATTCTAGAACATTTTCATCACCTCCAGAAGAAACCCCATGTGACTTTTGCCCATTGTTTTAGTTTCACCTTTTATGCCCCTTCTGCTGCCCCATCTCTACCACTTCCTCCTCATCAGTTTTATACCATTTATATGGTCAGTGCTTGTTTTTATTAGTTTAAAATTACTAGAAAAATGGCTAAATAGATTGTGATACAAATATGAATATTGGAATATTATGTTACCATTAAAATATTTACAGAAAACTTCAGAATATGGGAAAATGCATATGTTTAAATGATATAGTTAAAAAGCAGATTACGGTATTATATTAACAATCTGATATATCTGTTTGCTATTTTTAATGGAGAGTTAAGATTCTGCTAGAAAATATGTCAAAGCATTAAAATAGTGGTTTTTCTCTGGGATTTGGGGTGTTTTTAAAAACTGTTGTTTTTCTGTATATTCATTTTTTTTCTATTAAGCAAAGTATCATTTTGTATGAGGAAAAGTAATTAAAAAAAATAGTCAGATACTTAAAAATAAGAACCTTTGTTACTGATACGTCTAAGTACTTTTATTTTAAACTAGAGAATAATTGGCAAGCTCTGTCCTTTCCTTATTGAGTAAATAATTTTTTGTTGTTGCTTGTAGCAGTAATTATCTTGTTAGTTTTATTGTATATGATGAACATTATTTCCAGTAATCTTCCAGTGAAGATTAAATTTTTGTGGTTTTTAGAGATTTTTTAAAAATGTTTTAGGTAGATGGAGGTAATGTCTTTGGGTAATTTTTATTTCACCCTTAGGAACTATTTATTATATATAATATTTTTCCTTTCTAATTTTATAAAATGTTTTTGAGTTTTTCTGATGTTAAATTATAAAGGTTTTGCCCCTTGGGTTTGTATAGCTAAAGTAAAACACTTCATCAGTCTTTTAAGTTGTACCTTCCTATGTGTTTTTTTGTGTTTGTTTTGAAACATGAAATGTCTACAGTTTAATGGTAAAATTAAGGTCGAATTTGAAACTTCAGAAATATGATCAAGCTTATGTAAGTAAACTGCTAAAATGTAAAGCTTCTAGTAATCTTGGTTTCATGACTAGCAACCATCTGTTTTACTCTGTTTATTAATTAGTACTACTAGTACAGAGTGAAATGAGTTTTCTGAAATACTATAAAAAATTCTACAAGATTTAATATCCTATGTCCATCTAATGACTAGCTGAAACTATAGTCATATTTTTTAGATTTTTCTGAATGACTTGTATCAATTAATATTAATATCTGAATTTTACCTTTTGAAAAGTTTAAAAGTCCCTAGGGACAAATTAAATTATGTCTGAATTATTTATGACAAATTATTGATTTTAAAATTATTATATAATACTTTATTTTTATAACATGTTATTTAATAGTTATTAAATACTTTTAATTTTTGGCTTAAACTCTATCAAAAAATGATTTTGAGCTAATTGTTTATATTATTTGACCTTGAAACAATAACGCTTGTTATTAAAATGAATTTAGATTATGTCTATAACTGTTTCAAAGGTTACACAGTAAATTAAAAGATGCCATTGAAAAACAATTGGAGACCCTTCCGTTTGGCACAGAGATGGGAAATGATATATATATAGATGATGAAACCATCAGGAACCTTCAAGAGCAATTGCAACTAGCCAATCAAGTGAGTTGACATATATATTTTAAAATTATATTTTGAATAAAGAGCTTTTAAAAATCTGTCAATCATTATTTCTGAGTGAAAACAAAATAGCAAAATTGTTAATACTTCATTTTCTACAATTGTACTGTCTTTTCCTCAAATAGTGAAACTTTCAGTGAATATTCTCACTATTCGTTATAAATATGGTTGATAAATATGTATTGAAATGAATTGTAAAGCCTTCTGATGTGATTTCTTATTTCGTAAAAAAATTTTTAAACGTCAGAAGAAATTTTTAAAGAAAATTTAGGCTACTTGCCTAAATTTACTCATTTTTCATTTTTCCGTGTTTCCTTCTGATACTGTATTTTCTTCAGTTTTCAAAGATTAGGGAATTACGTTTTTCTAAAGCTATATTTCTACAAGTATAACACATTTTCTTTTTTTTCCCTTTTCTTCATAGTAATTGAAATCTCTGGGAAGCTATGTTATATACATCCCGTTTTTCAACCCTGTAATTGTTTGTGAATTTATATGCAGACTAATTTTATTTTAATTTGTAATTTTATATCTTAGGTATCTCATATCTTGAATTGGTCTGGGTCCCCATTCTTCTGCATTCTAGCTATGTGAACCTAGGAAATTCTTTGTCTCAGCTTCCTCACTTCTAAATCAGAATTAGAAATTCTGAATTACAATGTGGATTTTAGAATTATCTGTTTTTATTCCTTGGAAATTTGTTTTAGAAATCTTCATTCATGAGAATAATACTTTAAGTTAATCAGAATGGCTAAATTTAGTTTGATAAAGGACATGTTTTAAACACTGAATTAAAAAGGGAAAGAAAAAGTAGTAGAGCAAAAATGAGAGGAGTATATTCTTTACTGTATTCAAGACTAGTGTTATCAAGAAGGATTTATATAGAACTAAATAGAAGTTACTTACAATTACAAATAGACTTGTAAATACTTTCTAACCACATATTAAATGCCTCTTTCAAAAGTTGGAGCACAATATGCATTCATTATTACTCTTGAAAAAGATTGCAAATAGGCCATGTATAAAAGGACTCTATCTCTAAAAGCATCTCTATATTGTACTTTACAATTGTGTTATACACTTAAAGTTTTCTTTGTAATTGTACACATATAAATAATGTATCTTCTTTTGTGCATTGCTTCTTTGAAAATTATACTCACTGACTATACTTTAGTAAATACTATCCTACCGATATAAAATAACTAAAATTTACTGATTCATGAGGTTTGACTCATATTTTATTTTTATACTCATCCATTTTTATTTCTAAGAGACCAGATACCTTTTGTATAACTACCTTTCTCAATGTGTATTCATCCCAAGACTCCTGTTTTACTGATTACTACCACATTTCTAAAGGAGCTGGATACCTTAGATGGTTAGCATTGATTTTACCACTTTTGTTGTTGATATTAAAACTTGTAAGTTACTTTTGTTTTTCATCACATTCCTCTGCCATGGTTTTATTTTGGTTTATAGAGTGGAATGAAAAAAACATATGTGAATAGGACAAGGGATATGTGGTTAATCACATGTTCTCCCTTGAAATCTCAGAAAGAATATTGGATTATGTGAAAACAATGGTAAATTCAGAAATAGTGTTTGACTCCTAATACATATTGCCCACTACTGCGTACACTTTTTTCTCATTCTTCACTCCTCCTCTTGTCTTTACTGCTCCATTCTTTGCCATTCTCCATCTACAGCTTGCTCAGTTTCCTGTCTAAAGATGGTCCGAGATTTTGGTAAATTTTGTGTTTTGGTGCAATCCAACTTTCAACTCAAAAGAGGAAAGCAAACTGACTAAACCAAATTTTCACACAAAATCTATTTTATGTATAAATTAAAAATTTTAAATGAATGGGAGTTTTGACAATTTATAAGTATGACTAACAGAAAAATGTTTAAATTCCATAAAAATAATGTTAATCATGTTTATTACTTATATATGCAATGTTTATGTATCAATGAGTTGTTTGTTTTATTTTTTGCATGGACAGGCACCGGGAATCAAACCCTGGTCCCTGGCATGGCAGGCGAGAACTCTGTCGTCTGAGCCACTGTGGCTTGCCCTGTCAATGCATTTTTAAAACTCAGATAAAACACAGTTATATTTGTGTCTATCACTAGATTAAGAGACCTTTTTGCTATGCATGAAAACTGCATGAATCCAAACTGAGTAGATAAAAACTAAATTAAACAAAGTAAAAAATAGAAAATTGAAAGAAAAATAATACCGTACTAAATTTTTTTATCAATGTAATAAGCATAGAAAATTTAACTGACTATTCAAATATCTTCAGTGATTCCACAAATTATTTATTAGGTGTCTATTATATACCAGATAATTTATCAAGTATCGCAGATAACACTGGAAAATGTTGGTTCTTATTTTCAGGGAACATACAGGATTTTGGAGAAAATGTAGCAAGATGGGTTCTGGAGACACTGTTTTGAGTTTGGTCCCCGTTCTGTTTTCTAGCTCTGTGATCATGGGAAACTTCTTTGTGCCTCACCTTCCTTATTTATAAATGGGGATTGTAAGAGTTCTTATCTTATATTTCTTATGGTAATTAATTTTTTTAAATCCTCATAAAGCACTTAGCAAAATGCCTAACACATGTGTTAGTAAATATTGCCTATTATTTTTATCATCATTTTTATTGATCAGCCAGACAGGAAAATAAGAATTAAAATTAGATGCAGAAGGTACTGGCCAGAGCAAGTGTATTGATTTGGGAGCCTATAGCAATAGTACATACAATATTAAGTACTTAATTTAATATTATTAGTATAGAATATTTTTTCCTATAATATGACTTGTAAAAACCTTTCTGAAAGACTTTTGTCAGTAAGAGCCTTAGAAATGTTTGTATCCTTTAACCACCTAATTCAATTTCTAGGAATCTATGCTCTGGAACTATATGTAAAGATTCATGAATGTGCATTAATTTTAGTATTATTTATGGTAATGGAAAATTAGAAAAAGTTTAAATATCTAAAAGTATGGATTCAGTTAAATTGTGGTTTACCCAAATGATGGGTTATTATAACAGTTTTTAAAATAATGTATTAGTACAGCAGTTTTCAAATTCCCGTGTACATAAGAATCACTTGAATGGCTTGTTGAAACACAAATTCAACTAGGTGCCCTTTCCTGAAGTTTCTGATTCAAAGGGTCTGTTATAGAGCTCAAGAGTTTGCATTTCTAAAAGTTCTGAAGGTGTAGTGAGGATCCTGTTCCTTTGTGAACCACTGTTCCAGAAGAATCTGGGTTTTCTAAATAGTAGTCCAGGAGATTCTTGTCACCAGCAGAGTTGGGGAACAGTGCAACCTTTTAAGGTATAAGGGATTTTTTTTTAACATTCCACAGAGAAGGAAACTTAGTCTCAAGGAAATGAAGTAAGTTGTCCAGAATCAGTGAGGAATTAAGTATCCAAATCAAGTCTTTTGACTCCATATTCTATGTTTGTCTGTAGTTGTTAAAGCTATGTTAGTTTTGGACAAAACTAATATATGGTGTTAGAAGTCAGGCTCATGGTAATTTGGGGGTGGGGAGGTGGCAATGTAGTAATTGAAAGTGATCACAAGAGGGACATCTGGCATTCTGGGGGCTGGTAATAATGTTCGTGAACTGGGTGCTGGTTACATGGGTGTGCTTATTTTGTAAAAAATTATTTCTGCATTTTCTGAATGTATGTTATGCTCCAGTAATAATTTATGTAAAACTTATATACATCTATTTGTTTTAATGTCTACTTATTATGTTCAAAAAAATGCATCTCTTTTCACTGCACTATCTTACCTTATTAGAAGTAGGTGGATTATCTCTGACCTGGAAATTGAAAGTTTGGGATTCAGAGACAAACACATGCAGGTTTCTTTGAGGCTCTGTTGACAGCTTACTGAAGGACCTTAGGCAAATTGCCTGAGCCTCAGGTTTCCCTTCCTTAAAAAGATAATTGTCTCTCCCTCCTAGGTCAACATTTCTCAACTTTTTGGTTGCAGGACATGTTTATACTCTTAAAAAATTTTTGAGGACCCCAAGGAACTTTTTGTTTTTGTGAGTTATATTTCCATCAGTATGTATCATATTAGTAAGTAAAACTGATACTTTTTTTCAAACAAAAGGAAGCATAAGCACACATCTATTAACCCTCGGAGTATAACATCACACATCATATTTAGCCTTTGGAAAACTGGCAAACTTCACTGTATACTGGTGAAAAAGGCAAATAATGTCTTTGGATTGCTGTGAACATGATTTTGACCTCAAGGATGAAAAGAATCTGGGGGACACTAAAGGTCCCTGGAACACGCTTAGGGAATTGTTCTATTTAAGAATAATGACCTGAGATAATTCTCATTGTAAAATGCCAGGTGAAAACAGTATACTACAAACAATATACTATATGATTCCTGATTTTGTTGAAAGAAAACAAAACAAAGCTCCTACCCTAAAGCGTATCTGTAAATGTCAATACATACATTTATAAAGATGGGTGTATTCAAATGTTATCAATATTTACTATCAGTGATTAAATTATAGCTAATTCTTATTTTCTTCTTTATTCTTCTGCATCTTTCTAATTTTCTACAATGAACATTTATTACTTTTACAATCAGGAAAAAAGCCTGGTATTTTGCAGTAGAGGCAGAGAGTTTTACTCAGTAATTTCTAAGGCTTAGACTTAACAAGGATAGCAGTTTAAATTTGTGTCTCTGAACCAAGGTTCTTTTAACTATGAAATCTGAGTAGAAAGACAATTTTGAAGTAAGGAATTTTTCATCTTTCGATTTATTCTCTAAATTATTATTTTCAAACTCTTATCTTCAAAAAATACAGCTATAATAGCATCTTTTCATAGGTTTATTTTTATTTGTGACTTTATAAAACAACTTTTTCTGTGAAAGAATAATTTTTTTGTACTATGCAATAACCTGCTGATAATTTAATCAAATACCATATACTTTCATTTAATAGGAAAAAACTCAGGCTGTGGAACTCTGGCAAACTGTTTCTCAGGAGTTAGACAGACTGCAGAAACTTTACCAGGAACATATGACTGAAGCCCAGATTCATGTAGTTGAAAGTCAAAAGCAAAAGGTAATCATGGGTTTCATGTTTTTCTTACATATCAATAGAAATTGCATTTTGAAGGAAATCAGCTTTGAAAGGAATACCTAAGTCTTTATTCTCCTATTTATATTAACAGTGACGAGCTCTTTGATGATTAGATATCTCTTGAACAGATCATTAAAGCAGTGCCTGGTATACATTGGGTTCTGTAATGTGATTAACAGTCAAGTGTTTAGCTCTAAGAAGTAGCTATATGAAGTGATTTAGATTATTATATATAAATGGACCTCTAAAACTTTTATTTATTTGATATCCTGTCTGGTTTAAAACAAAACAAACGAAAACCTATTCATTATATCATAGCCAGTGAAGAACCTTGCTCAAATAAATTTACATACAGCACTATATAAAATGAAAATATAACACTCTTAAATGTGACATACTAAACTAAATGTTGTTTGTCTAACATAAATTAATCAGAATGGAATTTTAGAAGGAGCCTTAATGGTTTTTAAGGACTTCTTTCCAAAGCAAAAATCACTGTATATTCTTTCTTTTAAATGGACATCTAGCTTTTGCTTTACACCTCTGTTAAACTTACTATTTCACAGGGCCATCCATTACGTTGGAAGATCTGCCTTCTTCTTTCTTCCATTTGTTCTTTTTCTGTAGGTACATTGAGTAATTCCGATTCTGAGCCATTTCCTGTGGATTTTGAGTGGTCGGCTGTTTAAATACGTTTTCATGCCTCTCTTCTACTCTCATTTAGATTTTTCAAATTCCAATTTAAGTGTTCCCATTATTATCATTATAGTTAGTGATTTCTGTCTAAAGGAAATTATGAAATACTTATATAATGCTTTGCATTTAAAAAAAATGATTTTTCTAAACATTTCCCAGTTTAAAAATAACCCACATGTAATCTGATCCAAAGGACTTTTACAAAATCTTAGATCTGAAAACCGTTTTTAACATAAGTTCTCTAGGTATATTTCTTCATTTAGCTCAATCAACCTTAAACTGATTAGTTGGGCTTTTTTTCACCTGAGTAAGATCATTCTTGCACAGCAGCTATAATGTTAATTTTCTTATATAAGACTTTTACCTTTGTCCTTATTTCCCTGATTATCTATTAATCTGTAATTTTTTCATCTGACATTAATGGTCCCTTCCAATTTTGTGTCATCTGCACAAATAACGATTA
>PVIY010024038.1:0-38585 GCA_004026745.1 Myrmecophaga tridactyla | reverse complement strand
ATTTTACAGGCCATACCCCTTACTGATCCCTTTCATTGATCACTAGCATTTCAAACTAAATCTATTTTAACATTTGTTCCCCCTATTATTTATTTTTATTCCATATGTTCCTCTCATCTGTTGACAAGGTAGATAAAAGGAGCATCAGACACAAGGTTTTCACAATCACACAGTCACACTGTGAAAGCTATATCATTATTCAATCATCATCAAGAAACATGGCTACTGGAACACAGCTCTACATTTTCAGGCAGTTCCCTCCAGCCTCTCCATTACATCTTGGAAAACAAGGTGATATCTACTTAATGCATAAGAATAACCCTCCAGGATAACCTCTCGACTCTGTTTGGAATCTCTCAGCCACTGACACTTTGTCTCATTTCACTCTTCCCCCTTTTGTTCGAGAAGGTTTTCTCAATCCCTTGATGCTGGGTCTCAGCTCATTCGAGAGGTTTTCTCAATCCCTTGATGCTGAATCTCAGCTCATTCTGGGTTTTCTGTCCCACGCTGCCAGGAAGATCCACACCCCTGGTAGTCATGTCCCACGTAGACAGGGGGAGGGTGGTGAGTCTGCTTGCTGTGTTGGCTGGAGAGAGAGGCTACATCTGAGCAACAAAAGAGGTTCTCTTGGGGGTGACTCTTAGGCTTAATTTTAAGTAGGCTTGACCTATCCCCTGTGGGGTTAAGTTTCATATGAACAACCCCCCAGACTGGGGGCTCAGCCTATAGCTTTGGTTGTCCACACTGCTTGTGAGAATATCAAGAATTCAACTTGGGGAAATTGAGTTTTCCTGGGGGCCTATTTTTAATAGTCAGAATTTGCTAATTAATTCCACAATTGTAGTTTGGTTGTGCTCAGTCCCTGCTGCTGGTAAACTCTTTCCTTTTCCCTCTGGGAAGCAGCCTGTGGGGGAGGGGCGCTGGCCACTGCAGCTTGGGGAACTCACAGTTCTGGGTGGACTCACAGCCGGTCCAGTTGGTACAGACTTGTGTATGCTGTGTGTCCAGTCATGGAGGTGGCCCCAGCAATCATCCTGTACTATTTCTGGCTATTTATTAGCTGCTCTGGAGGATGAACTAAATCCCACACCTCACTAAGCTGCCATCTTGGCATGATAGTAATTTTTAAAGTTGCACATTGCCCAAGTTTTTGGTTTTATTACTGTTTGAACATTTGAAAATTGTTCTTTGAATAATTCTGCAGTACTATATTTTGATTTCTTTATAAATCTAAATGCATTCTCACTCATAATTGTCCACTATGCTGTAACCATATATTTTTATTCATAGATTTTGTTGAAGTACTGATTGTTCCCTTCGGATTTTTTTTATTTTCTTCAAATTGCTTTAGATTATGTTTAAAGAAATGAAAACTGGCCATTACTAGAGCCAGAATTTTTGAGAGTAACATTTCTGTTGAGAAGTTTTTAACTGAAGTACCATATTCATGCATGAAGATGACAGAGACGGTAATGCTTCATTTAGTTTAAGGAAATGGAGCGAGTTTAGTTAATGCGGTTGTTGAGATGTGTTTTCCCTGAATGCCTTCAGATGTTTGTGATGATCAGTCCCTCACAGAATTGTGAAGCCAAAGGGCTGTAAGGCAGTCACTATTAAAGGACATCATGCCACCATAATACCTCAGGATCCATTATCCTGCCAACATGAGAACCTCTTGTTCAAAGAACACCTACCCTTAGCTGATATAACTGCTGGGTTTGATTTTTCATATGTGTGTATGTATTTCTTGCAATCATTTGAACACTTCTGAGTGTAAACTTTAAAAATGCATAAAGAGCAAGCAGTGTCAACTTATCTTTTTATTTTCCAAAATTTAATCAGTTAGGTATGGTTTCTCAAGGGTAATTTTATCTTGGAATAGACAAAGGAAACCTAATTGGTCCTTTATATGATGACTGGATGCAGTTTTTCCCATGGGTTTCTGTAGATTTATCTCCAGAAGTATGAATGAAATTTTTTTGTTGACTATTAATGTCATGGTCATTTAAATGTAATAAGATTGATTGAGGTGAAATGTTCTGCTTATAGAACAGATACTCTCCTTTTTCTAGCAATGTTAAAAATACATGGATCTAAAATTCATTAACTAAATCCCTCACAGTGACTTGCAAGCAAAGATTTAAGCTTTTCTTCTTTATGAATCGATCTGTTAGTATGAAATGGGTGGGAAGAATTTGATGATCAGGGAAATCCCTGATCATTTTCTACATGTGGAAATTTTTTTTTGATAGTACATCATATGAACCTAAGTGTTCGTATTTTTTATGTAGAAACCACTATGTAAAAAACAAATTTTAATTCTCAATGGGTTCATTTCAAAGAATTATCAAGATGATTATACGTTCTAATTTTTTATAATCACCTATGTTTTCCTTATATTTCTGCTTATAAGTAAACTTTGTATTGATTAAGTTAAATATTTGAGTTGATTTTAGAATGAGTAAAATGAAAGGTATACCTGATTCTGAATCTTATTTAGACATTAGTACCACTTACTGGGAGAAAAATGTGGGGTAACTTTGTTTCATATGTTGAGTTCAGGAATGGTGGATGAAGAATATCTCTCTATAAATAAAGTGCTCAACAGTATGCAATGATAGTAAATTTAGTAAAATATCACAGCCATTTCATGAATGCTTTACCATTCTTCATAGTATTTATTACAAAACACCTTTCTTGTATCCATATACTTCAGGTGTTGCTGTTAACATATACCATGATATCTGTTTTAACCAAAATGTTGTTCACATTAAACATTTATTCTTTAAAATGAACGTATTATGTTTACAACCCACAAATGCATAATTATCCTATGCCTCATATTTCAATTGCACTGTATTATGAACTCTTTTGTGAAATACTTTTATTTTGTTGTGCTTTAAATACATATACTAAAAAAGATTCTATTAGCCTTGAAAATTGTACAATATCCTAATATAAATAAAATATAAAAATAAAAATAAAGCAAAAAGCTTTACATGGCAAAGTCCCTCATAGGAGAGTCAACAAGCAAGTGACAAATAGGGAAAAACATTTGTAACACATCATAAAAAGATTTCCTTAACATCACATTGACCTATGCTATGTTAAGATGTTGAAATGTTCCAACTCAAAAGAAAAAAATGGGCAAATTATAGCCATAATTCAGACAAAAAGACAACAAACAAATGTCTGGTTATTATGGTATGCCAAGCCTCAACCAAAGGTATTCCTGTAAACCCTAGAGAATCCTCAGGCCTCTGGTCTCAGAGTTTATAAAAGTTTCACTCACTAATTTCATTTTTCAGAAACCGAAACCCTCCAGATAAGTCCTGAAACCCAGAGGTACCAGTCTCTCCAAGAGCATCAGCCAGTTGCATCCCTGTACCCCATAATGTCAATACCCCTTTTCAACATGAAGAAGTTAGAATGGTCACTGCCCAAATTTCCCTAAGAGTGAAAGAAGGATCAAAGGAGAAGGAGTTGTATCAGAGAACACAGTACTTAACAAATGCGTATGACTAACTGAATCATTATATTGATACTTCTTTTTAGTCTCCAGTGTCTTAAGAGCAGCTAGAAGAAAAAACCTAAAATTGTGGAATTGTAACCCATACCATGCTTTGAAATTTGTTCTATAACTACTTGTAAAAATGCACGTTGAAATTTATCACTTTTTTGTATGTATATTTCACAATAAAAATGTTAAAAAAATGGTTATCTTAAACATTATTGTGGGAGTATATATCTATCAAGTATCAACTATATCTATGTCACTGTCGTGGCTATGAGGGAAAAAACAGCAAAGACCTGGCCTGCCACATAAGTCAAAATTCAATCCAAAATTTTAATGTTAACATAACTCCCAGAAATGTTTCTGAAGTATATCACTATATTTAATTTATGATAAAGGAACTTAGGACTGTGAAACCCATTATTTTATATAGTATTAAGAAAAAATACCCAAGATTGGGAGACTAATAGAAAACCCTCCCTAAAGGTGGGGTAAATGAAAAATAAACCTTTCAAATAGGGGAAAAAAAGTAAGGACACTTGTATATATCACCCTTGGCACTGGGTGGAAAAAGGGAAAAACAATCTCCTAAGAATATGACCCACAAGTCACAGTATCTACGGTCCCCCAATCTTCAAACAGAAAGCAAAGCTGTCTCGGGCTGGAATCTACTCAGGTGACTGGCAGAAGCAAACACAAATCCTCTCTGAAGAACCTGATTTCAACCCAGGTCGACAGCAACTATGAGGCACCACTGATTTAAAGATGCACTTTGATTTTCGAGATGTCACAATGTGGGAAAATGTGTGCCTTTGAATTGGTGATATATGGTATTTATAATTTGTACCAGGAAATTTGGGATAACACTTTATGATCCCCTTCTGAACACTACGCCCCAAGGAACATTCTTGAAGTTTCTCATGCCACGTTTTCCAATAAATTATTTTACATTACTTTCTGTAACATGGCAATTTACATTAAATCTAAAGACAAACCTCTGGCAAATAAATTTATTTAGTATTACAGACATGGGGAAAAAAATCAAGCACAATATATTATCTAATAAGTAGAAATTTCTGAAGTTGCTAAGAATGTATTTCAATATTTAACCAAAATGGAAGAAAGTGTAAGATTATTCCCTTTCTCAAATTATAAAACTTACTTTATTGCTGCCAACTTTTTGGATAAAGTCCCCTCTGCTGGAATCTTTTAAGAGAAAAATAAAACAGTATTGAAGAAAATTCAGTATTTGAAGTATTACCTCAAATTAATTATATTTTAATTGAAACCCAAATTGCTCATTCTCATATGTTCTGATTAAAAACATTCTGGGGAAATAACAGAATCCAAAATAACTGTCATATGTTACATAAATGGAACCATCATAAAACTGACGACAAAAAGTTCCAAAAATAGGATCATATACAGATTTAACAAGCAGTGACCCTCAAACTGTGGCAGATGTCACTAGGGGGGTCTAGTCATGATGAGACACTGAAGGTGGGAAATGCACATGAATAATGTGAGTAAAACTTCATAAAATGAGTGTGAACAAAAGCAACATTATTCATATTTTATCTTATATCTATGTGATTTTAAATAAATCTAATTAAATCAATAAATAAGGTAGGTAGTCAGATATTACTTGATCCATTTCCCTAAGAGCTTCTATATTCTAAATTGGTTCCCAAAATTTCTGGTATCTTTAATTGGGCAAATAAAAGAATTGCCTTATATTCAGGCTAACTTTATTTTCAGTCACATATAAGTGCGTGAGTGTGTATGTATGCTTACAGAGGGTTGGGGGTAGGTAGGGAAAACTTAAAGAAGTAGAAAGTCAAGTCAACAAATATAACTGTGAGCAATGTGCCAAACATAGCCAGGTACTAAAAATATAAGTTCAAAGTCCAGGAGCTTCTGTGAATATAAATCTCCTTTAGGGCATTACTATAAAGTTTCTCTAGGAAAATTACTTTCTTTTTTAGTCATGTGACAGTTTATAGAGTAAAATTAAGACATCTGAAATATTTCTTCTTTTCTTGCTGGTCCTGTTCAAACTGCTAACAGTCTAACTCAAAACACAAGCAGGGTAATAATGCAAGACATGAGAAATGCCCAAAAGAATAATAGATACATGAATGACAATCATGAAAAACATTTTATTGGTGGTTTCTGGGAGCTCTCAAGGATCAATAATCTGTTATTAATGATATTAACGATTAAGTATATCATAAAGCAAAAAAAACACAAAAATAACTTAGAAGACAAAGTATGCTTTAACAGTATAACGGCTCAGAAAAGGTTGGAAGAGTAATACTGAAACTGCATACTGAAAAACAGGTAGCATCCGGACAGGAAGAAGGGGACTTCAACAACAGGCAGCTCCCTGGCTGTAGAGGTATGTGTGTGTGTGTGTATGTGTGTGCACGTCTGCATGTGTGTGCGTGTTTGCGTGTGTGTGTGCATGCATGTTTGCGTGTATGTGTGTGTGTGTAGGAAGACAGGGCCGCGGGAAAGTGGGACATAGATGCGGGGTGGAATTGATATGTGGACAACCGTGAGGCTAAGAACTAAAGAATGTTAGTTTACTGACAGAAAAAATGGAAAGTCTTAGGTAATTCAATAGATATTTAGTGGGCATTATGTGGGACTCAAGGATGAGCAAGCCAAACAGTATTCTGGCAATTACAGCTTGATTTGATGAGGCAAACAAACAATATAACAATTAAAACAAATACTCTAAGGAAGTACAAGGTGCTACAGAGTACATAGTGGTAGTCCAAGAATAGGGAAGATTCAGGGCGAGCTCCCCAAAGGTGAGAAGAGAATACCAGGCAAAGGTGTGTGTGTGCTAATGGAGGGATGGGGGTGGGGGGTTTGGGAAGTGGTTGATAGAGAGGAGAGGAGATCATGGAAGAAGTACTTTAGGAAGATTAAGGTGACAATGGTATGCTAGATAAATCAGAGAGGGACTGTTATAGGCCCCTAAAAAATTCCAGCAAGAAGTAATGAGTACTTAGGTGGAATAACGTAAAAAGAAAGGAATGACTCATCTTAGGAAGAAACACAGTTGAAGAAAAACAGGTAATGGTGGCAAATAATAGAACGAATGGCCAAAGTGAAGTCAAAGGCAACTACAGAGCTTGTGGTCTGGGTGCCACTAAACAATGCACAAAGTCAATGGACAGTGTGGTAGTTTGAAGCTGTTATGTACCCCCCAGAAAACGTCATGTTCTTTTAACCCATTTCTATTGGTGCAGACCTGTTATAGGCAGGACCAACACTATTCAAAGTTGGTCTTCACTCTCTTACTGGAGTCCTTTATAAGGAGAAAAAGGACACCCAGAAAAAACCCAGAACACTCAGAGAAAAACCCTGGAGAAGCTAAGAGAAGCTCAGAGAGGAAGTCACTGGAACCAGAGCCAAAAGCAACAGAACCCTGGAATGAAGGACTAGCTCATGCTAGCCATGTGTCTTCCCATGTGACAGAGGTGGCCTGGATGCCTGTCTTCAGAGTCCAGGTATCATCCTGTTGATGCCTTGAGTTGGACATTTTCATGACCTTAGAATTGTAAACTTATAAGCGAATACATTCCATTGTAAAAGCCACCTCATTTCTGATATATTGCATTCTGATAGCTTTAGCAAATCGAAAGAGAGAGCATAGGTTGGGGACTCTGGTAGATGGAGACAAACACAGACATGCGGAAACTGGTGTGCTGGCAAGACATCCAAATGGACTTGTCAGGTAAAGATGTGATATGTGGAACTGGGACTCAGAGAGCAGACAAAATATTTGTGATAAAAGTGGGAAACAAACACAAACACCATGAAAGAAATTATGGGGACTGTGTCAAATCTTGGGAAATACCTACTTTTAAAGCAGTGGGCAATTTGGCACCCCTGCTCTTGGGGAAAATTTTACAATGCCTAGAGAAATTTCTGGTTGTTACATCGGGGTAGGGGAGAGGGGAAGGGGAAGGCAGGTTACCAGTATCTACAGGGTAAAGGCCAGGAATGCTACTAAGCATCCTACAATGCTACAATGCATATGACAGGCCCCACAACAAGGAACTATCCAGTCCAAAATGTCAAGAGTATAGAGAATCATATGAGAAAGAGCAGTCAAAAACATAAAATAAAAATTCCTATATTCTAACACAAATTAACTACATAATAAATATATAGTGGCCAAGAACATACACAATGTTAAATCAAATATGGAATATAAAAAAAATGGGAAAACCAAATTACATGAATGATATTTATTTCATTCTCCAAGCAATGTGGCTACAACTGGTCTGCAGAGTGCACAGCTGATGAAATCAGATGCCACTCACTTCTATAAACTTTTAACATTAAATTGATTTAAAAAAAAAACCAAAACTTCATTTATGTTGAGAGCATAAGTATTGCTTAAAACAGTCAAACAAACTTCCCATATTGAATGCATATAATGGGACATACAGTGTAAATATGAGTTCAGAAATGCTGGTCACTAAGTACTAACTTCTTGCTTACTCAACTGACAAGCAAACAAAAGTCACCCAATCTACCCTCCAGAATACATTCTTTGTCTTCATAACAAGGATATCATTTTAAGTGAAACTATTAAATTATTTAACAAAGTCCAAACATTTATTTTGGGCTAGATTTGAACCCATTACTCAAAAAGTTTTCGTTAAACTCACCAATACTACGAAGTTAATAAATCTAATTGAAATGCAGTGAGTTTTAACACTATGCAATTTAAAAGAGAATACATACCAGAGAGCGAAATCGTACAGATTCTATTTGTCCATACTCTTTAAAAAATGACTTCAGCTTCTAGAAACAAAAAAAAATTCCATTTTCAGAACATCAAATAAGTGCTAGAAAAAGGAATGAAGTAAAAACCAGATAATCTTTCACTGCCAGTTTTTATTTTATAGTAACATTTCAGGAAAAGCAGCTCACTATTCAAAGGGATAGAAAAAATTTTTACTGAAGCTTATATAAAAAGAAAACACAATTCAAGTCCATATCAGTATCCACGATGTACTTAACATTTTTGTCTTCTAATCTTTTAAAATCTCTAATCACATGCAAATTAAGATTAGCCTTATATATTCTACAGAGTTGCTCATCTTTTCACATTAGCTTAAACCAGACGTGAATTTTAAAGATGCCTATGCCACTATGAGAAATTATCTGTCTCAAAGTAAGACCACAACATTGAGAAAAAGTCTGGAAGGCATGTTTTAGAAATCATTTTTTTGATTGGCTCAGAACATGAATAAAGTACAGGTTTTACAGCTAGGACAATTATTTCTATAACCAACGTAAGTCAAGAATAATTTACTGGGGCAGGCCACGGTGGCTCAGCAGGCAAGAATGCTTGCCTGCCATGCCCGAGGACCCGGTGCCTGCCCATGATGTAAAAAAAAAAGAAAAAGTAATTTACTGAATGGTTAATATTTGTGCAATAACACCACAAAGAGTCTTCCAATGAGCCCATTGATAATCTAAATAGGAAGACCAATAACCAAAACTATGCTACAAAGCAAAATGATTTATATTCTATAAAATAATCACAAATCAAACACTAGGAGACAAAAGGAAAAAATGAAAAATGAGAAAGTAAGTTTTGCATACTATCTTGTTTTTAAGGAAGTGGAATTCAATTGTACTTAAAAATATGAGCAGGATTTGGGATTGCCAACAGTGACTATCATATGAAAACATAAAGAAAGGGCATCTTTTTGGTTTGGTAAACCTCACATAAAGGAAGAAACTTATGATGTAGTCATTCATTTACACAACAAATATTTATTGAATCTCTACTGTGAGCTATGTACTGTTTAAGATGCTGAAAACAGCTGAGAAGAAAAGAAAAATATCCCTGCACAAATGGAGCTTACATTCTAGTGACAAATGAGATAAGGCTAGAAGAAAAAAAACTGATAGCAGACTACTGCAGTAATTCAAATAAGATGTATGAAAGCCTAAGTTTGGACAGTGACTAAAGGAATGGAAAGAAGGGGGTAGATTTTGGAATCAACCTTTATCAGAACGATTTATTTAGAATTTATAATGAAGTTATTTATCAATGATTTGTTAATTATGTACTTATTCAATAAAGAAAGTAATGAATATTTACCTTTCTGAATTTTTACAATGTACCAACTATATATTTACCTTCTTATTACATGTGATGGGCAAATTCCCAACAAACACAGTTCTCTCATTCTTCAATCTTTCTTCCTCTTGGTTGATTTTTATTTTCTTTCTTTGATTTATTATTGCATAATCTACATCATCAAGTACTTTTCTATCTGCTATTATAATACCATCACCAGATTGAGAACTTTTCTTTTTCTGCCCTTGCTTCTGGTGAATTTCTTCTTCTAAATCAGCACATGCTAGAGCACTTTCCCTTTTTAAGGAGAAACAAAAGAAAAATAAGAAATAAGAGTCATGGAAGTCAGGTCTAGTAACTGACAAAGCACACTTTGTAAATCAACACACTCTCTAAGATAAGAAATATTTCCTACTATTCTGGCTTTCCTAAAAATGAACATACCATTCACAAATGTATGTAAATTTTAAAAATAGCATCATCTAAAATGTGACTGATACCTTTAGAAAACAAACTCTTTGACTTAAAAGAGTAAGTTAAGCTCAATTTTTGAAGACACACTAAAACCACCAAGTATTAACAGCAGCAACAAAAAACACTTGGTTTTTTTAAAGTTCCTGTGATATATAGTCTGTAGTCCATAATGCTTAATTTCATTTTCTTCTCTAGAATTTTAGGAGCACTGCTGTACTATGCAAATGCAATCTGTCAACAGGAAAAACTGGATTCTCTAGTTGTGAAATATTTAAAGTATGCTTACTAAAAGTAGATTCTGAAATGGCAAATACATAATATAAAATATTGGTGCACACAGATAAGTAGTATCTGGGATGGAGTCTTGAAGAGAACTGGATGGGGACCTTATGAAGTAAGGGGAGAGAATGGATAGTAGAAGCCATAAAAATGATTCATTCATTCAATAGCTATTTACTTGGTTCCTGTTCAGTTCTAGTCTCTAAGGATATAAAGACTAAAACACTATTAAAGGCCTTTCAAAAGTCTAGTGAGGTCCTCCCTGAAATTCTCCCCTTGGGTGATTTCCTGGTAGTCTCCTCTTTCTGGCTTTCCTCCTGTGTCTCTGGCCACACCTTTTTGGTCTCATTACAAGCCCCTCTCCTATTGCTGACCTCTTAATTCCTGGGGGTCACAAGTGTTGGTGTGTGGCCTTTTCTCTTGCCTTACAAGTGTTTCACGCCAAACTCATCAAGTACTACATCTACGTTGATGATTCCCAATCACACAGAGTTCCACTGCATGGTGTGCTCTAGTGGAAAGAGAATAGGTATAGAGAAAAGCAGACTTGGATTTGCACATTAGCTTTGCTACTTACTAGGGTATGATTTGCAGAAGTTTTACTCAACTTTTAGGTTAGTTTTCATATCTGTAAAATGGGACAGTATAACTATTATGTAGGATTGCTTGAGGATTAGAGATGATGTATGGAAAATGCTAAACACACAGTACATGCTAAATAAATAGTAGTTATTATTAAATTAAAAAAATTAGTCTAGTGAGAAGACTGCCAAAATTCACAAAAAAAAACTGATAACTACAATAATATATAAGAGAGCAAAAAAGGAAGACTGTATCAGGAGGAACAGGAAAGGCCTCTCAGAGGTAGAAAGGCCATGCCTGGAGTACAGTCAGTCCTCAATAAATGTGGACCATTATTACTCCTTCACTAGAACCTAAGCTCCACTAAGGAGAGGGACCATGTCTAGTTTTTTGTTCAATGTGATATATAAAGTAGTTAGTAGGAGGGAAAGAAAATGAGATAGTATGGTATCTCATAGAGGAGTGTGCTGGTTTGAAAATGTTATGTACCCCACAAAAGCCATATTATTTTTCCTAATCCTATCTTTTGGGGGGCAGACCTACTATTTAAGGTGGAAACCTTTGATTAGATTGTTCCCATGGAGAGTGACCCACTCAATTGCAGGTGTGGCCTTTTGATTGGATGGAGATGCAACCTCACCCATTCAAGGTGGGTCTTGATTAGTTTACCGGAGTCCTTTAATAGGGGAAACATTTAGGGGTTACTTCAGAGCCAACAGACATTTGGAGATGCCTGGAATGCCGACAGAGAGAGCAGATGCCTAGACAAGGATGTTTGGTGATGTAGAGCCCAGCAGACACTGGGCTCATCTTCCCATGAGATGCTAAGTAAGACAGAACCCAGAGTTTTGCCGCAGAGGAGCTAAGTAAAAGCCCACAGACGCTTAGAGAGGAAACCAGTGGAATCAGAAGCTGGAAGCAACAGAACCTGAACAAGGACGAGCAGACACCAACTACGTGCCTTCTCATGTGACAGACATCAGCCTTTTTGGAGCCAAAGTATTTTCCTCTGGATGCCTTAGTTTGGACATTTTTATGGCCTCAGACAGTAAACTTGTAACTTAATTCCCTTTTTAAAACCCATTCCATTTCTGGTATATTGCATTCCAGTAGCACTTAGCAAACTAACACAAGGAACCTTATGCAAAGGTGTTTAAATGTAATTCTGTAGAAAACAGGGAGCCACTGAAGACTTTGAGCAGCACCCACAGAAAAGATCATTTGGGCAGTAGAGTGGAAGAGAATTAAAAGAAGACTGAAGAAGGGAGACAAGTAAGGAGACAGTTAAAGTAGTGTACACTGAAGGAGACCAACCAAAGTAAGGGAAGAAGTGGGAAGGAGAAGAGATTAAAGAGAGAATCAAAAGACAGCATCATCAGGACATGGTAAATAATTAGATATGCAGAGAGGAAATACTCTCACTGGCTTTGGAAACTTGAAGGACGGTGGAACCATTCATACAAAGGAAAAGATTTGATAAGGATGATGGGTTCAGGTGGAAGCATTCTGAATTTGAGGTGTATATGGAATATACAGGTGCATATGCCAGTAGGCAAACAGATATACAGGCCTGGAGGTTAGGACAGATATCATAATAGAAGAGCCAGGGACACAAATGAGACAGGCCAGAATGAAAGGTAAGAAAAGGTCACTAGAAGATGATCGATAACAGAACCATGAGGAAAATCTACATTTAAGGAACAGTCAGAAGGAAAGGTGTCCACAATAAAAGTAGAAAGGACCAGAGAAACAAGAGGAGGACAATCAGAAGAGATGCAATTAGAGAATCTAATAGTTTTGAGAAGAAAAGCAGCCATGTCAAATAAGGACTTGTATGACAAACTGCCTATAAAATATGCAATTAGGCAAAGTGCCTTGAGGGATGGGAGAAATAATATGGAACTATTAAACATTACCTGCAAGGAAACCCCGGATACCATGTCAGACATTAGGGACACCAAAATCAATAGGCCAATCCCTTGATCTTGAGGTTTGCTCTTGTGAAGACTATATATATAGCAGAGAAGCTTACCTTACCTATAGGTAAGCCTAAGAGTCACGCCCAGAGGACCTCTTCTGTTGCTCAGATATGGCCTCGCTCTCTTCTCTCTCTCTCTCTCTCTAAGCCCAACTCTGCAAGTGAAACCACTGCCCTCCCCAAGAAGTGACACATGACATCTAGGGGTGAAAAGTCTCCCTGGCAGAGAGGGAGATGACTCCCAGGGATGAGCCTGGCCCTGGCTCCATGGGATCAATAATGCCATCCTGACCAAAAGGGGGAAAAGAAGTGGAACAAATAAGGTATCAGTGGCTGAGAGAATTCAAGTAGAGTTGAGAGGCTACTCTGGAGGTCACTCTTGTGCAAGCTTCAGTTAGACATTGCTACCCTCCATAACTTGTCAAACCTCAACCAAAACCATTCCTGCCAATCCTAAAGATTATTCAGGGCATTATATAAGATTCTACAAAGGTTCCAGGCACTAGGGACTTTCCAGAAACCTACAACCTCCAAATGGATCCCTGGACCAGGTAAGTCCTGAAATGCAGAGGGGCCAGCCTTTCCAGAACATCAACTAGTTTCATTTCCCTCCCATATTATCAACAGCCCTTTCAACATGAGAAAGTTAAAATGGGCGTAGCCCAAATACCCCTAAAAAGTGGAATAAAGATCAAAGGTGATTGTGGAGTTACACAGAGAAGACAGAGTTTAACAAATGAGTATGAGTGCTGAATCATTATATTGATATTTCTTTTAGTTGTCAGTGTCTTAGAGCAGCTAGGAGTAAAAACCTAAAATTGTGGGACTGTAAGCCAAACCAAACTTTAAAATCTGTTCTATAGCTACTTGTTAAAATGTACTTGGGAATTTATTGCTTTTTTGTATACATGTTATATTTCACAATAAAAAAATATATATGGCAATTAGGTCAGGATGGCTTTGCTGAGCACTTCACCAGGATGGTGAGAGCAAAAAGCAGGAAGACCAAAAGTGGAAGAAGTTCACAATTGTTAGCAATTAATAGCTCTCAATAGGTAACATCTGATCTGCCAAGAGAAAATAGGGAAAGAAAAATAAGGGGCTTGAAGAGAGTGGCAAACATGTCGAAAAGCTGATGAGAGGACTGAGGAAGCTAACTATGAGCAAGTGACCATACTGCTAAGCAGCACAGTGGGTGCATATCAACTAGACACTCAATATTTGTAGTGCTTATGGAAGGACAGGAAGTGAGAGAGTTGAGCCATACCTGAAGCACAGTACCAGAGGAGGGTGGGGTTGCTTAGGGGGTGGGGTTGCTTGTAACTGGCTCAAACAACAGTAAGAAGTTAGAGAATGGGTATCAGAGTAGATAGTAAATGTTTTCAGAGTAAGGAAGTGTTATGCACGGGAGGGGTATATCATTATCAGAGGATGCCAATTCCTTGCTCAAACCATGTGCCTTCAATTTCCAGGACCTGGAACCAGCATTTTGAAAGAGACATCAAGCAGCGTGCCAAATTGTATCTGCTACCTTTTTAAATTTAACTCAATATTTCCACGAAAATTTTAAGAAAATAGTAAAATAGGCTGTATTGGAAGATGAGCACTGTTTAATATAAAATATTTAAAGTGACAAAAATTAAAATTGTTCTTGCGCTAATGATAAATTAACACATTAACGCAACCTGTAGAAGAACAAGAAGTAAACCCAGGATAGGGTTTTTCACCCCAAGATGTGTATATGGTGGTGAGGATGGGCTGAGTGGTTGGGTAAGGGATGATTTAGCAATCAAGATTATCTGCGGGAAATTTTAAAAGCTACATATACTGCTATTTTCATATCAAACTGAAAATATACACTAAGATGAATGTATATATGTGAAAAATTCACAAAACAAATGCAAACAACTAATAATTTTCAATCCTTCTACTGGTGAAAGAAATCAAAATTAAAAGTGATATTAATTTTTCATTGATAAAGTTAACAAAGACAGAAAAAACAAACACCATGATGAGATAAACAACCTCATCAATGCCGGTGGGACTGTAAAATTGGTATCTGTCTCTCCAGAAAGCAATGTGATAAGTGGGATCAGAGACCTTAAAGATGGAAACCAAAGATGAACTAAATAAATTTTGGAGAGATATACCATGATCATAGATCAGAAAAGTGAATAATGCAAAGACTGTCAATTCCACCTAAAATAATGTATAGATTGATCACAGTCTCAAAACTCCCAGGCTTTTTTTAATTAATAGAAATCAACAAATTGATTCTCAAATATATATGGAAGAGCAAAAGACTTAAAAAGGCCAAAACAGTTTTTAAAAAGAACAAAGTTAGAGGACTCACGCTACCTGACTTAAAAGGTCTCCTATAAAAACACACCACATTAACTGGGAATGCAGTGAATAAAATCTAGATGGTGGGAAATCCTACAGGATAAACATGGTTTTTCAAGAAATGGCAAGAAGGGAAAAAAAGAGATGAAACATATTAACCAACTGCAATGCACACATCTTATCTGGATAATGACAAATAAACTGTACAGAAAATTTTACTTTAACGGGGGAAATTTGACTTCTGACTAAATACAAAAAACAAACTAATCTTTTGGATACATACTCAAGTATTCATGAACGAAGTCTCCTATTTGCTTTTAATTAATAAGGGAGTATAAGTCAGGCTGAAGATGAAACAAGATTAACAAGTATTAATTGTTAATAAGCATCAATAATTGTTGATCCACGGTACCTGGGGTTCATTAGCCTACCCAACTTTTGCACATGTGTGGCATTTGCGACAATAAAATTATTTTTAAAGGAAGAGAAATATGAAATGAAAAAAATTAAGACAACCATTGAAAAGTACAGGAATTTAAATTTCCTTAACATCAACTAAAAGAGAATGGGAGATTTTACAGACCTGTTTGCCAACTTTTTGTCTGCATCAGAAACTTTCTTCTTCGCTTTCTTTTTTTTTGCAGGTTCGTGCAAAAGTGGTCTTTGAATTTGGGATGTACTTTCTTCTTCCTCGTTTCGTTTCCTTCTTTGTATATTTTCTTTCTAAAAGTTTGAAATTGTATTTAAGATTTCATTATTTTAAAATTCTGACCCCAACAGATCATTTAGCTCTCTCTCTAAACTTGCGTCTTTGTGTCTCACTGACAAATCCAGTAGCGAAAAGTAACTTAAAAGTAATCCTATCAGGGCGGTGCGACGGTGGCGCAGTGGCAGAATTCTTGCCTGCCATGCCGGAGACCCGGGTTCGATTTCCGGTGCCTGCTCATGCAAAAAAAAAAAAAAAAAAAAAAAGTAATCCTATCTGTCACAGTGTCCCAACTGCACTTTAGAAACCATGCCCAGCGTGGTAAGCTGCCAGGTATGACCTTGCTTGTTTTAAATTTGTTCTAATGGGTCATTCCTAATAGAACCCAGTAACTTACTTTAGGCACAGGCACGTACACGGGCTGAACCTGAGACTCGAAAGAGGTGAAAAGGGACGCCAGCCGATCTGTACTGCTTCTGGAGGGGCGCTTGCTGTGGAATAAGCTATCGGCGACTTGTCCAACGAGGTAGTCTGCAGTTCCATACCGGCGAATACCATCGTCCGGGTTCTCTCTAGAAACCGACGGCAGAAACTCAGCAACGCTACGCTACACCACGCCCCACCGCAGCCCCTGCTCGATCTCCCAAACGTACGACATCCTTGCCCGGGAAGAAGTCCCGGGCCACTCACCCCTGGTCAGCATTTTTCGTTTTCTTCCGTTTGTTCTTCACTTCCAAGGCCATTCTTTTTCCAAGGTCTCCCAGAGAAGAGCAGCACGTGAAACGGCACTTCCGGCTCTGGCTATTTCCGCTCTCAGGGTCACGCCCCTTCCGCTCCGGGCGTAAACACCTTCCTCCCGGCGAATCAGCGGCCGGTGATCGAGTATTAGGTCGCTGGGATCTGTTCGCTTTCTTAACGCTCTGGGAAACCCAGTGTGGGTTGTGAAGGAAGTTTTCCTAGAGTAGTTGAGACTCAACGTATGCGTAAGAATCAGAAAGGCTGGGTGGTAGAAGCGGCATGTTAATCCAGGCAGAGGGGAAAACACGTACGAAAAACCCTGAATTGAGGAAGAGGGAGGAGGAGAGAGGCTGGGCAAGAAATGAGGTTACAGAGGCAAATATGTAGCAAAATATTAAGAAATGGATGAGTCTCGTAAAGGGTATACAGGAGTTCACTTACTATTCTTGCAGCTTTTGTGAAATATGACATTATTTCAAAATGAAGTTAAATAGTTCGAGACCACAGCTTTACCTTACTCTGAGGGTAATGAACTTCCAAAAAGTTTTAATACTACCTTGCTATTCTACCAGAATAAGCTGATATTTGGCACTCAAAACTCTTTATGCTCACCTAAGCCTGTTTCTTCACAACCTCTACTTTTCATTCCCCCACAATTGCCTTCCTCTTTCCCCCAAATTTTCACTTTCAAAAATATCCCCTAAATTGCCCAAGCCTGGCACAGATACTATCTTCACTGAAGAAAATTTCTCAGCTATCTTCAGTAGGGATGTAATCTTTTTCCAAGACTCCATTGTACTCACTAAAATCGTTTTTGCATTAATATTTGTAGTCTTTCTAAAATTAAAGACATGACGGTATTCCGTACATAGTGAATATTTGTTAAATTGACTTTTTAGGTAATAAAAGACTACTATAAAATCATTGCAATTTTTTTTTGGTAAAATAGGATTTGACTTTGAATCTTTGCTTTCAGGAAGCTGTTTAAGTTACTGTATATATACTTGACCTGTTATAGCCCACATCAGACGTGGAGAAAAATCCATATTTTTAAAACTGGCCCTGTTTGATCTCTGAGCCCCTTATTTTGGTTTCCCTTAATCTTGATCGTTATTTTACAAAGACAAGAAAAATACTACTCTCTGTATTTGCAACTCAAATATCTCTGCCCTGTTCAATTCAGCGAAGAAATTCTATTTAATTTTCCTTTGAAATGTTTCCCATTCCTATTCCTTCCACTGTCCCTAACATTGTTCCAAGAATCACCTCGTATCTGGATCACTACTGTAGCCTCTTCCTATCTGGCCTTCCTGACTCTTCCACTTTTACTATTAGCCTACATAGCCTATTTCCATATGAATCTGGAATATAAGGTTTGCTTCTACTTCTTGTCACCATCAGTCATCACAACTCTTATGAACTTAACTCTTCCTGACCACACAGTTTAACATTTAGTTTTGTTTTATCTTGTAATATTCTCACAACCGTGAAACTCATACATGCGTAAGCCTTCATATTATGTTAACGTCATTCTATAACCCGATTGATGAACGCAGAGTTCCTAGAAGGGAACTCATACAATGAGTGTTCTCAGAGAGGATCCACAGGGATTGTTCAGTCCCGGTCCCTGGGAAGCAGCTCAGCGTCCAAAATCCCTAGATATCAGGTAAAAATTAGGAGTACAAAGATGAAGAAATGGGCCTCACAAGGAATAAAAGATAGCACAGAGAGAATAATAGTATGAAAAAGAGCCATAGTTGGAGATGATTAAAAAATTAGCCTCATTGTGACACAGAACTGGTATCTAATCTTCTAGGGACCAATAACCCTTTTGAGAATTTCTTAAAATATAAGGGCTCTTTTCATAGAAAAATACAAACAAAAAAAACCAATTATCTAAAAAATGTCAGGAGTTTCATGGCAACTGCTCCAGTTTCCCCAAGTCGGTTAAGAAAATTAAAAAGACCCCACCCTAGGGTTATTTCTGGAGGAAAAAAGGTACATGTTAGAAATAAATCGATCTTAGTTTTATCAGAGATTGATAAAATGTAGTGAAGGTGACAAGGGTAGACAACTCTCACATGGTTGTCTTGAATTATATTCAACTAATACCACGATATTCTCAAATCCTCTGAGAAGCTGGGAAAAATGGGGAGAAAAGGTAGGCAGGAGGACAAAGAGACTCCAAGGGTTATGTATCTCAACTTCAATAACATTTGGAATCATTTCCTAATAAAGCACTATTTCTTTAAACACATCACAAACATTGTATTAAAAGTTCACAGAAAAACAGTTGAGGACATTAACCCGTTGTCTTCTTTAGGCCTTCTCAAAGCATTGTTCGCATGTTAAAACATGCTAATACTGTGAATTTCTAAAGGATGGTGATATATAGCATTACCAAAACATATGTAACAATAAAATTCAGAGAATTTCCAGGGACCAGGCATTCTAGAACATATGTTGGGAAACACTGTTCTACAGACTTTAAAAACTCATTAAACTAATTTCTGGGAAAATAAAGGGCCATTCCCAAAAGAGCTTTAAAAATATATATTTGAGGTTTTCAGGCTTATAAAAAAAAGCATTCTTTGTTTTAAAGAAATAATTTTCTTCTGGTGGAAAGTCCATATAGAGCAAACAAAACAAAACCCCTTATTGATTTTATAAGCTTTGAATAAAGCAGTGGTTCCCATCCAAGATGCATATTAAAGTTAGAGACATTTAAAAAAAGACCAACATTCAGGAATCACTTAGACCAATTAAATAAGACCTTCTGGGGCGAGGGGTGCAGGGTCTGAGTCTTGACCATTGTTTAAAAAATGCCCCGGTGGTTCAATGTGCAATACAGGTGGAGAGCATTAACATATAAAGCACCCACAAAGGTCCAGTTAAATTAAATGACTTAAAAAAAAGCTGCAGCTGATGGTTTCAAATGTTAAAAGAAAAACAGGAAAAAACTTGATTTTTCTTTAGACAAATTGCCAAACACAAGTATTTACATTCAGACTCAAGCATAATAAATGCATTAAAAAATATAATGCCTAATAAAATTTTTATTATCTAATTAATGGGCTTTTGATCTTATATGTAAAATCCTTCCCTTTTTGTATGTAAAGTAACACCTTGTGATGTTAGATACATATGTTTCATCACTCATCACATAGAGAAAGGAATTAAAATTACTTAATCTTTTAGAAACAAAATCAGGGATTCACAAACTATGGCATTTTATTTCAGAGCCTTTGCTTACATTTGTACAATATATTACACATAATTCTCCATTGTTTGCAGATCCTAATATATACTTTATAGCTTTTCTTCTATAAGCTTTTTCTTCAACGTTTGTTGTCAACAAATCTTTACAGTCCTGTACAAATTTGAGTAACTTGAAACCATTTTCAACAAAATTAGTTACTGTAAGCACACACTACAAGACTGAAAATGCTTTTCTTAGAAAAGTTGAATGTAAAGGATTCTGACACGTTAGCATCTACAACAAAACACTTTGAGTCTCACGTGTCATATTGCCAGAAAACAAATAAAACATGCCAGCCCCATCCAAAAAAAGTACACAGAACTACAATTAAAACAGTAAAACAGTCTGTACAATAAAGTACTGTGTATTAACAGTGCCAGGTATTAAATAGCTTGAATGAACACATCCATAATATACAAATGTCTTACAAAGGTGTAGAATTAAATACAAGTGCCAAACAGAACAAAGATTAGAATCATACAACATAAAGTCAACATGAAGTGAAAACAATTTTGCGTTCATTTTGGATTTTACACAAAGCATTTAATTTGATAGGCCTACCATCCAGAATAGCTATTTATACTTAAAATAAAAACCATCCTTTTGAGACAGTTCATATCAACAACCTCTGAACCATACTAATACAGTTTACTTGTTCCTGAAGTCCTCTCATTGTAGCTCATAATAAAATAAGCAATACAAATGAATTATCTGTATTTAAGGGAAAAGAAACATTTACAAGAAAACACAAAAATATAACTGTTATAATTCATTATGAATAAATATACACTTTGAATGGGCTAAATACAATTTTATACATTGTTTAAGATTTAATACAGTTTATTAGCCATTTTCTTTTTTCACACAAGGTATTATATCAAAATTAAAAAAAAATACTGATTCATAGAAAAATGGCAAAGTACAGTAGTTTCATTCCAATTTGAAGGGCCATGAAAAGCAAGACCATTTAGCCTAATTCAAACCTGTAAACATATTCAGTCTTTTTAAAAGAGAATCTTTAATGTTTGGTTACCAGGATTGATGTCTAATATCCTGTTAACTGCAGGTTTTGAATTTATTTCATGTGCTTGACTTATACAATTAAAGCCACCATAAGGTGACCTGCTTTAAAAAACAATTAGCTTGTACAAATGAAAATAGGTTCATATATTTTCATAAATAAATGGAAAAATATCAAATGTTCCAGCTTTAACAAAATACAAGGGAATACATATACAGTAAGTTATCTTAACATGTTCAGGCCCACTCAATAACTATGCTTATTTTATTGTCTCTACAGGCAGTGAAAAGCCTCCATTTGCCACAGTGGAAGGCCTTCAAGTTACCAGACATACAACTCCCAGACAAGTTGGAAACAATTATTGCTTGAGGAAAAGCAGTTCATTGTACTTTTTCTTCATTAAAAAAGTGCACTTGAGTGCCAAGTCAGCTTGTCAAGAAACAATTTTTAAATATAAAATAGTGCTTGTCTGATTTTGTGTGTGTGTGTGTGCCACTGTGCAGTATAAAAAAGACGTGGCCCTCAACAGCCATTAAGTGCAAAGTGCTTTGGAAAGTCCTGTTGTCACCTGCACTCAACTGACATTCCATTCTGTGATGTGCTAGACATTGACGGTTCAGCTAAAGTTAACATAACAGCAGCAGTTATAGAACTGGAAGAAGGTGAAGAAGAGGATGAGGATGTGGCAGCACCTAAAGGAAAAGGAAACCAAACAATGCTTAATAAAATTATATTCAACAATAAGAATAAAACACTATTCCTTTGAACTCAAATTCTGTTGCCTTCTCCAAAATCATTTACCTCACAGTAAGAGCTGTCAATTCTCAAAGTACCCTGATGTAAAGAAAGGCAATAGTGTATCTTATACTATACCTTAAATAGCTTGACAGTGCCAACTATAGAAGTAATGAAAAAGGAGAAACTAAGAAGGCTCCTGCATGAATTGAAGAGAAAATAAAACATGTGCCCAGTCAATAAGACATGGTAATAAAATACAGATTAGAATAGACCTTCTGTAATAATAACGAAAATGCCAGAAAAGAGCTTACAATTCAGGGGGAAAAACTGTAACTCACCCCAAAATTACTTTTCTCTCAATAATCTTTCTGTGTTCATCAGGGCTTAGGGTTTTCATATAGATGAAAATGGAAGGCTAAAATTGGAACAAGAGTCTATGGCTCAATTACTGTGATCTCCTCCACTTGTTTATAAAGCAAATGACACAGTAGTAATTTTCTTCAGGGAAACTATTCCTTTGTTGTAAGTTAGTGTTGGGGTTTGTGGGTGTGTGTGTGGGTAATTATAAAAGAAATAAGAAGTTAAAATCTCATTTGGTAGAGGAGCATGCAGTAGAATAGTAAGTCCTCTCATCTAGGACTCTCCTAGTACCCCACATATCACCCTCTCTGCTGCTACCAGTTGCTTCATATTGTTTGAAATGCTAGAATAGGTGTTGGCAAATTATGGCCCCAGGGCCAAATCCGGTCAAATCCAGCCAACATCCTGTTTTTGTAAATAAAACTTTATTGGAATATAGCCTATTTGTTTACATATTTCTTATGCCAGATTTCACAACTACAATGGCAAAAGTAAGTAGTTTCTACAGAGACCCAGAAAGCCTAAATTATTTATTATTTGTCCCTTAACCGAGAATGCTTACAACTCTTGTTCTAAAATAATTTTATCTCTAGAATCTAGAGAAATTATATGCAAAATTTAAAATATGTAGTGATAACTTCACTTTTAAAAACATAAATTGCAGGCATAGTAGGGTATCTGACTCTTGGGTTTTGTATTTATTTATTTATTTGTAAAATTTTTATTGTATAACATAACATATATACAAAATGAAAAGAAAAAAACAATAGTTTTCAAAGCACTCTTCAACAAGTAGTTACAGGACAGATCTCAGTGTTTGTCATGGGCCACTATACCATCCTTTCAGATTCTTCCTTCTAGCTGCTAAAGAATATAGGAGGCTAGAAGGAATAATTTTTTTTTTAATCATCACAATTGACTTTTTTGTGAAAAATAACATATATACAAAAAACAATAAATTTCAAAGCGCAGCACAACAATTAGTTGTAGAACAGATTTCAGAATTTGGTATGTGTTATAATTCCACAATTTTAGGTTTTTACTTCTAGCTGCTCTAAAGTACTAGAGACTAAAAGAGATATCAATATAATGATTCAGCATTCATATTCGTTTGTTAAATCCTACCTTTCTATATAACTTCACCATCACCTTTGATCTTTCTATCCCACTGTTTAGGGGTATTTGGGCTATGGCCATTCTAACTTTTTCATGTTGGAAGGGGCTGTCAATAATATGGAGTAGGGAGATGGAACTAGCTGATGTTCTGGAGAGGCTGGGCCCTCTAGGTTTCAGGACTTATCTGGTCCAGGGACCCAACGGGAGGTTGTAGTTACCTTAGTGCATGGAACCTTTGTAGAATCTTATATATATTGCCCTAGGTGTTCTTTAGGATTGGCAGGAATGGTTTTGGTTGGGGTTTATGTTAGGTAGCAATGTCTAACTGAAGCGTGCGTAAGAGTGACCTCCAGAGTAGCCTGCCTCTTGACTCTATCTGAACTCTCTCAGCCACTGACACTTTATCAATTATACTTCTTTTCCCCCTTTTGGTTAGGATGGAATTGTTGGGATATTTTAAATTAATAATATATCTTAAGAGATTGTTCCATATCAGTATACATAGATTTGCCACTTTTTCTTTTCAAATTAAATAGTATCCACTATATCTATGAGCCATAACTTATTTAATAACTAGTGTTTTGCTATTACCAACAACAATGTAATGAATAACCTATGCAGTATAAATAAAACTTTAAATGTCTACTCTATTTTGCATCAATGCAATGTATCATTTGATCATACAACTTAAAATGTCTTTTATAAAATTACCATAAAGTTTGTGTTCTTTGTAGCTACATATTTTGCCTTGAGACTTAGTCTAAGAACAAGATTAACCAGTTCTCCAAATATATGATCAAATTGTTTTTCAAAATAATGTGCCAATGCTTTGACTAGCATTGGTTTAGTTATGAATTTTTCTTTTTGGCAGGGCACGCTCTGGGAATTGAACTCGGGCCTTTGGCATGGCAGACAAGAATTCTGCCACTGAGGCACCGATGCACTGTCCACCTACTGATTTTTAATAGTATTTATTTATGAACTGACTTTTATTATTTATTTATTTTTTTTTACATGGGCAGGCACCAGGAATTGAACCTGGGTCCTCGGGCACAGCAGGCAAGCATTCTTACCTGCTGAGCCACCGTGGCCCGCCCATGAACTGACTTTTAATGTTGACTCACCCAAAGAAAGCATTTTGCTTTATTATTACCATAGAAAATTTCTGATGACCAGGTCTACCAAATACTGTTTTGAAGGAACTATTCTTAGTAGATGTCTTATTATATAGAACACTCCAATTAAAAGGCTTAGCTTACTTAAGGGTGAAGAACTCTAGTAAAAGCATTTAAATAGTGTGCTAATTATAATTATTATGTATTTTCAAATGATTAGACACATAAAACCCTGAACCCGTTTCTTTGACAAAATGTTTCCATACATACTTTCTGTATAGTAACACTTAATTACTTTTCAAATACTCTATAACTCATACAGAGAAACAGGCTTTCATCCACCCCACAAATTAGAAAGCCTAGCCAAATGAGGTGGAGAGTGTTACAGGAATACCACTGACAACAATATAGAGAAGTAGGAAAATTGGTCTGAAGGAAAAGAAAATGAAAGCGATTCAGAAGGAAATAAGAACGGTGTGCTGGTTTGAATCTGTTGTAGACCCCAGAAAAGCCATGTTCTTTAATCCTCATTCAATATTTCTGGGTGGGAGCTTTCTGATTGTTCCCATGGAGATCTGAAACACCCAACTGTGAGTGGTAACTTTTGATTAGATGGTTTCCAGGGAGCTGTGTCTCTACCCATTCAAGGTGGGGTTGCTTACTGGAGCCCTTTAAGAAGAAACCAATTTTGGACAACGCTGTACAGCCCACGAAGCCAGAGACCTTTGGAGATAAAGAAGGAAAATGCCCTGAGGGGAGCTTCATGAAACAAGAAGCCTGGAGAGAAAGCTGGCAGACATCACCATGTTCACCATGTGCTTTTCCAGTTGAGAGAGAAACTCTTTTGTCACTGCACTTCTTGAACCAAGGTATCTTTCCCTGGATGGCTTAGATTGGACATTTCTATAGCCTTCTTTAATTTAGACATTTTTACAGCCTTATAACTGTAAAAGTACAACTTAATAAATACCCTTCTTTAAAAGCCATTCCATTTCTGGTATATCAGATTCAGGCAGCTTGCAAACTAGAAAAGACAGTAACAGTGGGGAAAGAAGAGGAACTGAAGCAAAGTGATAAAGCTTACATTATGGTAGATTGCTCCCCTTCCCCATTCCCTATTGCCCCATTTCTCTACCCCCCTTCAACACTGAGGGTCACTCTCAACTTCATCTTCTTTATTCTTCTTAAACAACTTCAATCCAGCTTCATATCCACTACTCACTGAAAATGTTCTTGAAAAGGTTACCAATGAAACCAACGTTGTCAAGTCTATTGACCACATACTTCTCTGATTTTTCAGCAGCACCTGACACACCTGACCACTCCCCTCTTTCTCCTCCAACATTCTCTTTTCTTGGCCATCCTCTCCTGGTCTTCCTCTTAATTCAGGGCTACTGCCTCTTATGACACAACAGGTCTGTTGTCACCTTCTCAGCCCTACCTCTGAATGTTGGCTTTCCCTCTTTTCTATCCACTTTCTCCCAAGGTGATCTACTTAAGTATTGTGGCTATAAAAACCACTTTGAGTAACTACTATACTGCAGATATGCCAATGATTTAAAAAGCATCTCTAGACCTGACTTCTCCCCTAAGCTACAAACTTAAAATATCCCACTGCCTACTTGTCATCTCCATTTAGATGCCATAATAGACATTTCAAAACTTAAGATGGCTAAAACAGAACTTTTGGTCCTTGCTGTGTTCCCCTACCCACAATGTATTCTTCTCAAGTCTTCCCCATTTCAGAAAATGGCACTATATCATTTTGTTGTAGCCAAAAACTCAGATGTTATCCTAAATTCTTCTCTTTCCTCCCATCTACCATTCTCAAATCCAATCAATTGGCAGGCACTGGTATAATTGTATATATTTTGCAATATAGTTATACAATCATTATCAAAGATCAGGGCTATTGGATTACAGTTCAACAACTGCAGATATTTCCTTCTGACTAATCTAAAACCCTAGACACTAAAAAGAAATATCTATTAATGAGTCAGTAATTTCAGTCATTTGTTAAATCCTAATTTCTCAGTTACACCTCCTCTCTCTCATTTGATCTTTCTCTCAATCTTCAGGGCTATCTGGGCAATGACCACATTAACTTCTTTGCAATGGAAGGGGGTATTCACTTTATGGGGTAGAGAAATGAAAGTGGTTGATGTTCTTGGAGAGTGATAACCTCTGTGTTTCACAGCTTATCAAGCATAGGATCAATCTGGAGGCCTTAGTTTCTAAAAAAATAAACTTACAATTTTTATAGAGACTTAGATAGAACCCAGGGCATTCCCTAGGGTTTTCAGGACTACTGTTGGTTGGGGCTCGGCATACCAATGGTAGTCTGCAACATCTGGCTAATGCTTGCCTAAGAGTAACCTCCAGAATGACTTCTTAATTCTATTTGAAATTTCTTAGCCATGGAAACTTTACTTGGTTTCATTTCTTTTCCCTCTTTTGGTCAAGAAGGTGTTTTCAGTATCACAATGCCAGGGCCATACTCATACCTGGGAGTTACACCACATGTTGTCAGGAAACATGTTGTACATAGAGGAGAGATTAGTAAGTTGATTTGCAGAGTTGGTTTAGAGAGGCCAAATCTGAGCAACAAAAGAGGTTCTCTGGGGTTAACTTTTAGGCATAATTACATGCAGGTCTAGTTTCATTCACCATTGCAGAAATAAGATTCCTAAGGGCAAGCCTCAAGATCAAGGGCTTGGCTTGTTAAATTGGGAGTCCCTAATGCGTGAGAAAGTATCAGGAATTCCCCAGGTGGGAAATTTAATAGCGCCATATTTTCCCCCAGTCCCTCAAGGGAACAGAATTCAGTATTAACTGTTCTCCATCTTTACTGCAACTATCCTGACCCATATTAACTATTACTTCCCACCTGAACTATTGCAAAGGACTCCCAAACTGGTCTCATTGCTTCTAATATTGTCCCTCTGGAGTCTACTTTCTATGCTAAACAGTGATCTTTTAAAAAAAAAAACCCACTATATAAAGAACATGTCATCTCCCTGCTTTAAACTTTTCAAACAACTGTCCATCTTAGAACAAAATCTGTATGTCTTCATCCTGGCCTACAAGGCCCCACTTGATTTGGTTGTTATTTCTACCATTTTCCCACCACATGGTTTTCTTTCTGTTCCTGAAATGTAACAAACACATCATCACCTTAGAGCATTAATCCTCATCTGGGGGCAATTTTTCCTACCAGGGGATATTTGGCAATGTTTGGAGACATTTCTGATTTCCATTACTAGGGAGAGGAGTGCTATTGGCATCTAGTGGTTAAAGGCCAGGGATGCTGTTAAACACCCTACAAGGCACAGGTGAAGTTCCCTAGAGCAAAGAACTATCTGACCCAAAATGTTAATAGTGCCAAGAATGAAAAACCCTGTCTTAGACACACTTGCTGTTCTCTCTGCCTAGGATTCCTTCCCTCAGATTTTAATGCGTCTTTCTTCTTGTGATTCGGGAAATATCCTAACCATATGTAAATAGCCCATACAATCTCTATTTGATTCACAGTACTTTTCACTTTCTAAAACTATTTAAGGTTTTTTGGGGGCATATTCTAAGCTCTGTGAAACAATGTTATGATTTGAGATAATTTTAAAGACATTTCAAGAGTCTACAACAAGGTAAGTCAATAGAGATAGGTTGTGATTTTCTACAAAAGAAGAACATACACTAACATTTACTAAGTAATTATCATGTTTGGGAATTATTCTAGACAAACTACAAGCATGAATTATTGCATTTACTTCTTACAATAAACTTATGAAGTCCATATTATTTTTTTTCCATTCTCTGGATGGAGATAAGGCAGAGAGACTAAAAACTTGCCTGAATATAGACATATAAACCCACGCAAGTCTAACTGCAGAGTCATGAATTCTACATTTTAGTTAAAGTAGGGTGTAAACACTTACTCTCTCTCTCTTTCTTCTTTAAACGTTTTCTCCTCCGATCAATGGAAGCTACTTCAGATTTTAATGACAAATAATGTTTTCTGATTTCTTGTAGTTTTTCTTGAAGAATTGTGATGCGTTCAGCACTGGTCATATTTTCCAAGTCCGCTATGAATTAGAAACTTTCATTAATGTATAATTTTGAAAAAAATTTTAATATATCAAAGAGAACATTTATTTGTAAAATAAAGTCAAGGCAGATAAACTGAAAAAACTAAGGCTTCTACAGACATTGTAGAAAACTTTGGTGATTCCTCAAAATGTTAAACATAAAACTACTATATGACTGGGCAATCCCACTTGTAGTATACACCCAAAATAACTGAAAGCAGGGACTCAGATAATTTCTACCCTAGTGGTCATAGCAGTATTTTTCACAATAACAAAAAGGTGGAAGCAACCCAGAAGTTCATCAGTAGATGAATGGACAAACAAAATGTAGTATTTTACAGTGGAACATTAGTGGAACATTAGCCTTAAAAAGGAATGAAATTCTGATACAGGGTACTACATGGATAAAACCTGAAAACATCATGTCAAGTGAAATTAGTCAGGTGTAAAGGGACAGATATTGTATGATTTCACTTATTTGGAATAGCTAGAATATGCAAATCCAGATATATAAAAAATAAGATTATAAGGTTACCAGGTATATGGAGGAGAGGGAATGATGAGTTAATATATAATGGGAATAGGGTCTATGTCTGGAGTAATGAGAAAATTCTGCTTATGGACGGTGGGGAGGGTAGCAGAACACTTTTACTAATCCTACTGAATTGCGTGCTTGGGAGTGGTTGAGATGCCAAAGTTTATGTTGTTTATCTTTCCAAAAGGTAAAAAAAGAGCCACTAAAAAGACAATGACAATTAAATGTAATATAAGATTCTAGACTGGATCTAATAATAGAGGAAAAAAGGTTCAAGAGGACATTATTACAAAACATAAAAAAATTGGAACATTGGGTGGGCCACAGTGGTTCAGTGGCAAAGTTCTTGCCTGCCATGCCGCAGACCTGCATTCGATTCCCAGTGCCAGCCCATGAAAAAAATTGGAATATAGACTGGAAGCTTTATATTAAAGTTAAATTTCTTGAACTTGGTAACTTCTTAAGGTGGTTATATAAGTAAATATCCTTGTTCTTAAGAAATGTACACGGAATTTTTATGCATTCAAGGAACAGAATGTATACAACCCACTCTCAAAACACACTGATAGATAGATAGACAGATGGGTGACGGACAGATGGACAAACAGCAAATGTGGCAAAATGTTACAATTGGTATACCTGCGTATTTAGGAGTGGGGTATGTTGGTGCTTTCTGTATGGGTTGTGAATTATATTTGCAACTGTCTTGCAAGGATGAAATTTCAAAATAAAAAGCTTAAGAAAAAGAAAACAAACAAAAAAAGATTTCTAAATGTTTGTTTCCTAAGATTTTTGTGTTCTAGGCTAGAACAATGCCCAGCTTATAATATACCATTAGATGCTATGCAAGTTTGAAGCTGTTATGTACCCCAGAAAAACCATGTCCTTTTTCCTGATCCAATCTTGTGGAGGTGTCATGTTTCTTTTAATCTTGGTTCAATATAGTGGGGAGGAAACTTTAACTGGATTGTTTATATGGAGATGTGACATACCCAGTTGTAGGTGGGACCTTTTTGATCAGATGGAGATGTGATTCCACCCACTCAAAGTGGGTCTTGATTAGTTAATAGAATCCTTTAAACAGGGAAACATTTTGGAGAAACGTTAGATGCAGATGGAGAACAACTGCTTCAGAAACGACATTGAAACAGACATTTGGAGATGCTTGGAGTGCCAACAGAGAGAGCAGACGCCTAACAATGGATGTTTGGAGATATAAGGACCAGGTGCTGGCTACATGCCTTCCCATATGAAAGACATCGGCCTTCCTTGAGTCAAGGTGTCTTTCTCTGGATGCTTTAATGTGGACATTTTTATCGCCTTAGAACTGTAAACTTGTAACTTAATAAATCTCTATAAAAGCCAACCTATTTCTGGTATATTGCATTCCAGTAGCTTTAACAAACTAAAATATATGGTATCTGTGGAATGAATAAATGGGTGCAGAATTAAAGATATTATGACCTAAACATTTATGCTAAAAATTCCACATACATAAACTGTATCACCACAGCATATGATTAAAGAATCATATATAGAAATAAGACTAGAAAGACATAAATGTTAAAATTTATAGAGTTACAATTAAAATTTTAAAAATTTTAAAATTGAGTATGAGGACTATTGATAAATTATTGTCCTCCAGCCTCTTTTCATTATTTTTTAGAATTTTTATGAGTAGGTAAACTTTTAAATTGGAGGAAAAATTTTTAAATGTTCTAAACACTTTTATTAGAAAAATTTCTTACACATACAAAAATACAGTCCTGTAAGTTTTAAGTACCTAAGCCCTATGTACCTGTCATCCAGCTTCAATAATTATTAATTTATGACAAATCTTATTTCATTTACACCTCCTTAATTCCCACTTCCCACAAAGATAATTTAAAAGTAATTTCCACCAATACATCATAAATATCTTTTATTTGCAAACTGTAGTAAACATTTTCTTCCAGAAATTTGTTTATTCAAATTAGGATCCAAATGAAGTCTATAAATTGCAATAGGTTAAGGTATCTCTAAAATTTGGTATAACCTCTTTTAAGAGTTAATAACCATGGTTCAGTGGTAGAATGCTCGCCTTTCACACGGGAGACCCAGGTTTGATTCCTGAGCCATGCACCCAAAAAAAGAGTTAATAGAAATCAAGAGGTTTTTATGGGTAAGGGATCAATTTTTCTACTGCTAATTACAGATTCAATATGTTACTTACACATCTGAAAACTCCACTTGTAAACTTTGGGTAATCGATTACTGGATTCCTTGATGTCAGGATCCTTATCGCCATTTTTTCCACACTTTCCTGGAGATTGGGTCCTTGCAGGAGATTTGGTACTATGAGACTTCATTCCAGTAGAAACTGGTTTGACTGGCTGAGTCTTAGTTACACTTTCACCAGCAGAAAGTTCTTCACTATCACTACTGTTTGCTGAAAGAAAAAAAAAATTTTTTAAAGCGTTAATAGAAAAGTAACAAAACTTCTGTTATAATTTTAGTGGATAATTTGAAAGTAACCATTTGAATTTACTACAACAGCAAATGACTTACTTTATAAACCTTGCCTAGAAACCTAGAAAATCACCATGTATAAATGAAGTAGCATCTCAGTTCAAAACAAACTACAAGCCCCCAACATAAAAATATTCTTCTTACCTGAACTGCCAATAATAATTTTTTAAAAAATCACTCAAACTAATCTCATGTTGCATTTGGTAGACAAGTTAAATATATTTTAATAATCTGAATTTTTTTCCTAGTATGTTAATAGAATTCAGCATCTTTTAAAATTACCCATTATCGAAATTTCTTAATTTCAACATTTTAGATTTTATACAGACTGTGTATATGTAACATTTTCCTTCTCCCTTGGCCACAATGACGTACCATCATCATACTTATTAAAGGAATCTTTGGGAATAAACTCTAAACTTTGATATAGCCAATGAATTTCTTCACAAGTAACTTCTATATCACACCTGTTGACTAAAAACAGTTTACCCTGATAAACATTCAGTTTTTCATGAAGAATTCAGAATTTGTTTAGTAATTATGTTATACATGTCTTTGCTGATTAAGTGATTTAAGTTTCAGTACTAGAATGGAAATATTTGACCATGAATAGCTTACCATGTAAATCTATAATGGGGTTAATATTTCCATAAATTACCTCTTTCTGAAAACAAAGTATTATTTTAGATTTCGTCAGTTAATTCATTTTATTAAATTATTCTGAGTAATTTACCATGCCATAAGCCAATGATTAAAATGGAAGAATATAGTCAACCCCTAAATTTCTAAATTATGAGTATGTTAATTGATTTGTTGAAGATGAACACTCTTAGGAAATGTCATTTAAATAATCAAGTCTTGAAGACCAAAACATTAAAATAAGAAAAAACACTTTAAAGAGTCTGTCAGTTATACCAAATAATTGACAATCAGTTTGGAATATATTTATTTTTGATTCTTCATTTAATAGCCAGAAAGCCACCAAAAACAAAAACAAAAATGTAAGTGTGTGTATGTGTGTGTGTGTGCATGCGCACGTGTTAGGATCTCAAAGCCTTAAAAGTATCCAAATTAGCAAAGATACTACCAACTCCTCCCACTGCGGTGTTTTGGGAATAAAGAAATTTCACCACTCTTTTACATATATCTTAAACTAAATTCCTCCCAGTCCCCCCACAGCTGCTCTGGAATCCCTGGCAACTCACAGCTAAGCCACCCAGGCCTAGCCCCACTCTGATGCAGTGGTCTGCCTCAGCCTGGCTTTCATGGCCCTGCTGAGCACAGCCTCCCGGGGCCCCAAAGGATGCCATATTCACCGCCTGGAAGTCATATGGGCTCAGCAGAACCTCGGGGAGCTAGGCGAAAAACCCTTTTCTGCACTGAAGTGCAGCCAAGCCGGCTGATAGCAAAGGTCAGGCAGTGGAGGTGGCAGGAGTCTCCTGGAAGAGCAGCAGGAGGTCAGTGTGGGGCACCTGAAAAAAAATTTACATATTTTCTGCTTCTCACTTTGTGTCTACAAAAGAGAGATAAAATGTGCAGCTCTCAGGAGAAATACAGTATATAGTCCCTGTAGGTTGATTAACAAGAGTCACTGCTCAAGTTAAGCCTTAGTTGAAGCCTACATAGCAAAACTATTGTTTGTAGCAGTTGCTCTCAGGTCACATGGTTTGTAGTACCAAGGATAAAGGCGGTAACAAGTTGATGGGATTATAGCTCTGAAGCTATCTTGACTGCTTTCTTCTAGGCTAATTTTACCCAGAATTACAAAGCAATCAGTTTCGTTGTAATAAAAGTAATATATAATTGAAACATTTTATAATATACATATAGTGGCTACTAGAAAGAACTGTGGATATAAAGAAAATATAAAGATATGGATGTTTATATTATATTGGCCAGTTATTTAAAAAGGATCACTGGCTATTCATCAATAATCAATACCCAGCAAATAATACCAAACTGTGTAATCCTAGAATTTACCTAGGATTAAAAGATTTCTGTGTGACTGTACTGGGGGTGGAGATTAAATCAAAATATAAAACAATTCCATATCCTGAATACCCTTTTTTTTAAATAGAGAAAAATATTTATCAGCTTTTATTCTTATATTTAAAAAATTAGAGATTTCACACTTACTGCCTTTTCCCTTCTTTTTGTTGTTTACCACAGTTGCTTTATGGCTTCTCTTCTGCTTTTTTGATGAACTTCCTCCTCCCTGAGCTTCTTTTACTCTTTTCTGACCTGTACAGGCTATGATGGGAAAGAAATTATTAAGTAACACAAAAAAAAAATAAAATCTTCCCCAGGTATAAGTTAATTCCATGTTTTAGAAGCATAGAACAATTTCAAAACTACCATATGTTCTATTTAAGATTTATAAATCATAAAAATTACTACAAATTTAAAAAATAAATTACCATTAATGGAGTTGAATTATTGCACATACTAAAAAGTAGGCTTTGCTTAAAAAAGCAAACAAAGTATGCACATCCTTCTTCGAAAAATCAGATAGAAACTGAAAATAGTTCCCAATAAGGTACAGGAAATATATGAATCTAGCATTCAAAAACAGGTATATGCTGAAAATAAAAACTGAAATTTGTTAAGATTCATAGTACAAAAAAAAATTCATAAAACTAAAACATTAAGATTTAATTGCAGGTTAAATCTTAATTATATATTATATTACTATAAATTTAAAATGCTATAATACAATGATATTAATGAGATTGTATTTTAGCAGTAATTCACACTTGGTTATTTTACCAATTTATTTATTTCAACAATCACTTAGCTCCCAAGGCACTGGTTACCATTTATAAATCCAGCACAGTAGTTCTAAGTAATGATTCATCTTCTTGTTTGGGAAATTCTCTCCAAACATTATAAATACCTCCCTTTTCTTCAAGGACTAATCCAAGTGCAACATCTTACTAAAACCTTCTCTGATTCCCCAAGCCTTCACTTCTTAACAGTAGCATTGACTCATAATATTCATTTGGTTCTTCATATAGGCTATGCTTCTGTATCTAATGATATGAATTGTCTTCCAGACTACACAGTAAGCTTTTTCAGAGACTAATAAAGCCCTACCTCTATGGCTCAGCAGGCAGAGTGCTTGCCTGCCATGCCAGAGGAGACCCGGGTTCATTTCCCGGTGCCTGCCCATGTTAAAAAAAAAAAAAAAAAAAAAAAAAAAGCCCTACCTCTATTTGGTTCCAATGTCAAATGCTATGATAAAATGATATAAATTAATATTATGGTACAATTATGCCATGCTTGCTACTATGTCCTGTTACTAATGATAAAATCAACCTTGGATATACAAGACATGGCTTCCATGGCCAAAAATAGGACAGGACATGAAATGTTTGCAGTAACTTCCTAGATAGTTTTCTTTTTTTGTTTGTTAATGGATCACATCTTATTTGCAACTTTTTCTACTGCTCTTTTAGTATAACAATTTAAGTGAGAAACAAAGAAGGTGATCTAGATATTGACTTTATTGAAGCACAGAATTGAAAAATAATTGGCAGGTTTCTCTCCAGGAGTTTCTTTAATTAACAAAGTTTTCAACTACTATGAATTAAAAACCTAAATGTAGGCTAAACTGGAAAAGCTAAATCCAAATGGTAAAACTTGCATTTTTACTTTTAATATAATATTATGAGAATTCCCCAATGTTAGTAATAGGCAAATATATTAAAATGAGGCCATATGAAATAGGTGCTAAAGAATTTAATTCTAAAGAGATGCAATTCTAAAAAAAAAAAAATTGTAGAGCAATGTCTTGATTTGATAAAACAGATGGTTTCTTTCACCCTAAATGTAGGAGTGGCTTTCCATTTTACTGATAAAATAAAAAATTCAAAAGGCCAGAGTTGACTTAGCCTATAAGAAGACAGGATATAATCTCTTGTATTTTTTTTTTAATATTTTAATCTTCTTAAGATATGAGGGGCATGGTAAGGTTACAAATGCCTAAGAACTATAATTATTAAAACTTTATATTACTGTTGAAAAAATCTGTGATAAAGGATTCTATAATTGTGAAGATTACTCTACTCATGCCTAGATAATTCAGTTTCATAAGATAGTATGGCATACAAATATAATCATAGTAACTCTAAGCATGAATGTGGAAAAAAAAATCCCAATTTAATTGCAACTATACTTTTTACTTTATTAAAAGAAATGTTTTAAATCAAGAATTGTGTGAGAAAACTTAGAATTAACTAACCTGATCTATAAAGGTTTCTTTGAGCTTAGATGAAAATCTAAAATTAGCATACTGATACATATATATATAAAATACATACCCTAGTGCTCTATCTCTCCAATGAAAAGCAAGTGTGTTTCAAAGTCAAGTGTCAGCCTAGAGTATACTGATTTAAAGATACCTGAACAAAGTGGTTTATAAGAAAAATGATGACAGAAGTATAGCTATAGCACCATCAAAAGGCACTAATACTTTTGGAAAGTACTAATTTGAATTTCCACTTTTAACAACTTCACGGAAAATCAAAAAAGTATTACTGTAGGTCATTAACATACACATTGGTCCTTCAATTTGGAAGCTATGCATCTAAGAAAGCATCAAATTCCTTTACAAACTCACACAAGTTAGTCAGGCTTGAAAATCAGTTTGACACGGTTGTCTGAGGAAAGCAGTGCCTGGACAGTTGGTTGCTCCAAACCCCTACATACAGTATTTGGTTAAGGGTGGAGGGGTCTGTCAATAAATCAAAATGTTTGTGAGAAACTGCACATTACAATTGCAAAAACAATGTCACAGAAATATATTTAATCTGCTCATGCCATAAGTCAATCAGTGTATAATGAATTTTTAAATAGGTTTGGATTTGGGCTTGGGTGCAATTTCTAGATGTGTTCTCATACACTATGAAATGTCATGGATGACTCAAGCAAAGAACATTAAAGCCTTCTTAAGCTTTTAAATGCATTCCACCATGTATTACTCAAATAACCTATCAATTCCCATTTTTACCATGTTCACACAAGTACTTTGTTTAAACACCTCATGTTATATTACGAGAGACTGTGAAAGCACTAAAATTGTAAGAGGGGAAACCCTAAAATAAGTCAACATATACTTTTTCCTCCTCACCTTTTTCAGGATGTTCTGCTTCTGGCTGATTACTACTGCTGGAGCTCACACTCGCATCAAAGCCTGTTGGGGAGCTATTCCCTTCAGACTGGAGGTCTTGGAGCTCCCCTGCAACACTATCCACCTCAATTGTGCTATCAGTTTCACTCTTGATACTTCGAACCTCTTCTTGGTTTGGAGCCAGTGGTTCTGATACTGTTACAGAAGACTGCTGCCTACAGGTTTCTGTTACAGTGACTGATGAAGGTGACTCAGGTGTAGTAGGAGGGGTATTTAGTACTGAGTTACTGCCACTACTTGGAAATTCTGCTTTTTTATCATTGACTTCCACTACTTTTTCCTCAAGGGGTTTACTATCAGCATTGACTGATGGTGATTTTTCTAGCTCTGCAACGGGCAAACAAGTCTCCTCTTCTGCCACAGTCTGTAGTGACTCCTCTGCTACCTCCTCCTCCGGGGAAGGATGGGGTGGTGAAGCTGCAGCCTCAGTATCAGAGTCTGAAAACAGTTCTTTTAGCGTTTTTTTAGGCCACTGTCCCTGAATACTTGACCAAACATCTTTCCGATCTTTAGCTCTGCTGTTTTGAAGTCTTTCATCAGAGTTATTTAGAAGTTTTATCCTTTTCTCTGCCACTTCTGAAAAACCTGAATAGAAACCCGTTGTCCGGAGAGATTTTCTTTTTTCCTCCAAACCATTGTATTTTTTAGTTGGTGTCATCTTTGCTTTTGATCTTTCTTCTTCATCCTCATCTGAAGAGCTGTTGCTACTGTTTTCTATGCAAAGTGATTCCTTGTTCTTGGTCTTCTCGTCCTTTTTGCCAGGTGACCCAGTTTTTAAACATTCTTCAGTATTGCAATACCTTCTTTTACCACGTTTTACTTGTGGCTTTGAAGATTTATCTGTCATGTCCTTCTTGACATCCTTCCTCTTTTTTGTGACTTCATCCTCTTCTTCATAATCAGTGTCTTCTGATAACCCTTCTATATCTTTTCTTAATCTTTCTGGAGATTTTGACAATGGTTTGGTCATTACCAAATCTGTATGGATTTTGCTTTCTTCTAGCAAAGATGAACTGTTCTGTTCCTCTTTTGATAAAAGATCATTTTTGTTGTGGGTCACATGGTCAATCTTAGATTCTTCTTTGCCATTATTATCAATGTCCTGAGCACCTGTCTCATATTCCTGTTCACTGTCTTCAGCAGAACTTTCAGAAGCTAGAAAAGTAAGAAAAGGAAAAAACGGTGATTGTCATAAGAACATTAGCAATGTCTTCTATGTGCCTGTCACTTTACTTTAGCTCCTATGTTCATAGTCTCTGAGGTACCAGGTTTTATTTCCATTTTACAGGTAAAGAAACTGAGAGGTTAAGACATTCGCCCAATGATGGAAATGTTCCACATTATTATTGTGGTGGTAGTTACACTGCTGTATATTTTGCCAAAACTCATCAAACTGTAAACATAAAAGTGGTGAATTTTATTGTACGTAAATTAGACCTCAATAATGCTGAACGTTAAAAAGAAACTCTCCCTACTTTATAGGTACAAGAAATAGTGGCATCAGGATGTAATCTTAGGTTGCTCTTACTACACAGACTATATTTTTATAAAATGGTAACCTTTGTTTTCAATATAATCATGACTATTCAAAGATTGTATGATTGACAGATTTCCCCAATGTTTAAAGAACAGACATAACTTAAGTAACTGATGCCTTTTATAAAATATTTGTAGAAATTATTTTTCAAATGCTAGTTTTGTAAATAGATTCAATTAAGTATAAAAATAATAGCTTTTATTTTTTTATTTTTTATTAATTAAAAAATTAACAAACAAAACATTAAGATATCATTCCATTCTACATATACAATCAGTAATTCTTAATATCATCACATAGTTGCATATTCATCATTTCTTAGAACATTTGCATCGATTTAGAAAAAGAAATAAAAAGACAACAGAAAAAGAAATAAAACGATAACAGAGGG
>PVIY010024037.1:0-38590 GCA_004026745.1 Myrmecophaga tridactyla | reverse complement strand
TGGTTTGAAAGAATGTATGTCCCCTAGAAAAGCCATGTTTTAACCAAAGTCTCATTTTGTAAAGGCAGAATAATCCCTATTCAATACTGTATGTTTGAATCTGTAATTAGATCATCTCCCCAGAGATGTGATTTAATCAAGAGTGGTTGTTAAACTGGATTAGGTGACAACATGTCTCCACCCATTCGGGTGGGTCTTGATTAGTTTCTGAAGTCCTATAAAAGAGGAAACATTTTGGAGAATGAAGGAGATTCAGAGAGAGCAGAGAATGCTGCAGCACCATGAAGCAGGGAGTCCATCAGCCAGACCTTTGGAGATAAAAAAGGAAAACGCCTCTCAGGAAGCTTCATGAAACATGAAGCCAGGAGAAGAAGCCAGCAAATGACACTGTGTTCGCCATGTGCCTTTCCAGATGAGGGAGAAACCCTGATTGTGTTCACCATGTGCCCTTCCACTTGAGAGAGAAACCCTGAACTTCATCAGCCTTCTTGAACCAAGGTGTCTTTCCCTGGATGCCTTAGATTGGACATGTCTATAGACTTGCTTTAATTGGGACATCTTCTCAGCCTTAGAACTATAAACTAGCAACTTATTAAATTCCCCTTTTTAAAAGCCATTCCATTTCTGGTATATTGCATTCTGGCAGCCAGCAAACTACAACATATATGATACACAAAGCTTTTGGACCTGCATAGTTCCTTCCAATAGCAGTATTCATGAAGGGGGAAAGAGACAGAGATACTACAAAATAATGGAAGAAATTTATGCTTGGATTTTGGGACACAGCCAGGCATCTATATATTTTATACTCATAACACACAAATGATTACTTTATAATATATCTAAAATCTCTCAGTCCAATTCAGCACTACTTTCAGAGGTCAGAAAGCCCCAAACTTAAAATATAATCAGCTTGTTTATATTTAAGGGATTTATATCCAGAAAGAAACTCAAATTTTTCTCAACATTATTCCCAACTCCTAAATAATGCCAGGAATGTGTTAGTTGACATAATTAAGTTATGGCTTCTAAAAACTACTTCAGAGTTCAATTTGTTTAAATGCTACTTTCTTATTTAAAGGTCTTACAAGTGTCATCTCTTCTATGAGGACTTCTTAGATCATTCTTTATCTATCTGCTTTTTAAATTCTTCCAGGATTTTTATTCCTTTGTTACCACTGTCTTATACTATCCCTTAGTGCATGTATATTCTAACTAGAATATAAATTATTTGAAGCTCAGATTTATGTTTTTTATTCATGACAATCTGACATTAACAAAGCCACTACAAGTTCAAATTCTTACACACACTGAAGTAACAAATGGCCAAGTAACAAAAAGCCAGATTCTTTGAAATCTAGGCAATCAAGGTAAAAAATATATATTTTATCAATATATAAAAACAATCAAATATAAAAACATCTATTTATATTTCTTACCTAACTTAATCAAATTCTTAAATAGGGTATATTTTAAGCATCAGCATATTCTTAATTATACCTTATGTAAGTATTATTATTTTCAGGTAAGTTAATTAGTTTATGTAACTTAACCTAACTAGTTAGGCTATTTTAAGAGGAATTTTGAGAATATACTTAAAATACTAGCTTATTTTTAGTGAGCTTATATAGATTTAGGGAGTACACACCAAAGCAGAATACATCACATTTGTTCAACTCACAATTTATCATAAAATTCCTTTTATATAAGGGTGGAAAAAAATCTCTTTGTTTTAATAATACCTTAAAATACAAACAATTTAAAAAGTACTTGACTATCAAGTTCTGGAAAATAAACTGCAATTGTTTAATTTGTCCCAAGTCTAAATTCAGGAAAAACTTTTCCATGTCTCTCAAAGATCTTTCATTTTACTTACTGAAAATTGATAATTAGATTTTATTCAATTAGTCTTATCCCAAGGCTATCCATATTTTAATAATAATCTGATTACTATAGTTACTATTGCAAAAGTATTATTGGAAGAAAAAATAATATTAATAAATATAGCCTATGCCATAGCATTCTTTATGCTGAGCATTTCTATTCTCTAGGGCCAGAAAAAAAAACCACACCTTGCCATATCTCTCTGTGCCTAGCCCTTCCCCGTAACTGCTTTAGGTGGTTAGGCCTTAGGGCAGGATAGGTTGCACAGACAAGATGATATCAGGCTCGTTGAATTTGAAAGTTTTAGGTGAGGGCCATGGAATTTTGAGAGTTCCAGCACTCTTCCTTAACTATTTTCAATTATTAGATCTATTTTACTAAAAGTTGTGACCTGGACCATCGGAAAAAGTCTTTGCTTTTTCCAGAGGCAGCCCTTTGGCAGTTTTCTGCTGCCTTAAGGAAATTCCAGGGATGGTTTCCTTCTAATGTCCCAGTTTGATTAAAGTAATTACAAAACTAAGGTTTTGAATTATTTTTTTTTGATTAACAATGTGGTTTACTTATATTTTAGTGTACTGTGTTAACATACAAATAATCTATATATTTAAAAAGTAACTTCTATCATAAGAGCAAGTTCAAGGACAGGAGACAGATTTCCTCTATCACAGCACTGAATGGAAGCAAAGTGTTTAAAATGGCAAGTGAACAATCATACAGGATTGGGACCTATCTATTCCCTACTCATATATTCCGAAAGTTGGCTTTCCAAATGGAACAAGAGGACACACCTTAAAAAATGTCAATAAGCAGAAATCAGCTCTACTGATTCCCCAAGAACTTTCAAAGAAACAAGTCTTTAAAAATGAACTGGAGAATTAATATTGAGGGTGGATCAAATCTGTCCTGAAGAAGCATAATTCTGATCCCTCTCCTCTTTTTCCAGAAGTGTTTTACTGGCTCATAAAGATTTCACAGAAATTTGCTTTGAGGAAAGTCATAACTTTCTTGATTAGTACAGAAAAGGCCCTTATGCACATTTTCAACTAGGAAGTTGACTGAGAGATGAAGAATAAGATTGAGCCATTAGCTTCTCACATGGAATGACCAAAATTCTGGATTTAAAACTGTATTCAGCTGGACTGCCTCTGTCAAGACAGCTGATTCTCATTATTTCACAGCATGGCCATGTTGACAGGTTTCACTGCAGCTGATTTTCAGAAAGCAGATTCCACATCGCCCATCTCCACACACAGTCTTTAATTGTGAACAATATTCAATTGTCACACAACCATTTTCTCTGCCAAATCCTGACATATTATGTCCACCAAGGATAACTCCACTGGGCTGTTGTTGATGAAGCACATTCCAGCCTGGAGCTCAGCCACCACCCTATGGGCCCGCTGGATGTCCCTGGTGAAGACACCAGCTGCTAGTCAAAGGTGGTGTCATTAGCTCTTTCCAGAACCTCAGCTTCAGTGTCAAATGATAAAATGGGCATAACCAGCCCAAAGATCTTTTCTTTCACGCAGGTCATGTCTTCTCTGCAATTAGGTAATACACAAGGTCTCATGAAACATCCATCTTTTAACTTGGGATCTTCAGGTACGTATGTCTCCACTACATAGCACTTTAGCACCCTGCTCCTTTGCCTGTTTAACAAACCCAAGGACTCTCTCCAGGTGTGGTCGATTAATAAGGAGCCCCATCCTTGTATCTTCCAGAAGAGGATCTCCAATTTTTATCTTTTTGAATGTTTCATCACTTCCTCTGTAAATTTATCAAGAATTTCCTTTTGCACAAATACTCTTGCGCCATTACAGCAAACCTCACCTTGTGTGAGGAAGCTGGCAATCAGTGCTCCTTTCGCTGCATTCTCCATAACACAATCTGAGAAGATGAGTGGAGATTTGCCTCCAAACTCCAGGGTAACAAGTTTAATTCTTTAATCTGACATCTCCATGATCTTTGTGCCAGTGGGCACACTTCCAGTGAAAGAGACTTCGGCCACATCATGATGCTGACACAGAAGCTGGCCTGTGGCAGCCCCTCCTTGCACCACATTGAAAAGCCCAGGTGGCACATCAGCCTCAGTATAGATTTCAGACAGCAGCAATGCAGAGACAGGCATGAAGGGAGAACAAGCTGAAGCTGGAGCAGACTTCCAACAGGCAATCTGAAAGGGGTAGTTCCATGCTCCTATTCCCATACATACTCCAAGTAATTCTCTTCTGGTATAACCAAAGGATCCACCTGAGAGCTGGATATGTTCACCAGCCATGGGTCCAGCCAAGCCTGCATAGCACTCCAGGCACTGCCAGGAAGTATTAGTGTCCAACTGGGCCTCAAAGATGGACTTGCCATTGTTGATGGTCTCCACAGTAGCGATTTCATCTTTCTGTCCCCTTATTGTCCTGTCAGCTTCCAAAAGGATTCTGGAACACTACATGCCAGATTTTTTTTTCTTTTTTAAATTAAAAAAAATATATGACAAGACAGAAACGCAAATATTCTTAACATATGATCATTCCATTCTACATATATAATCAGTAATTCACAATATCATCACATAGTTGCATATTCATATCATGATCATTTCTTAGAACATTTGCATCTATTCAGAAAAAGAAATAAAAAGACAACAGAAAAAAATTCTTACATGCCATACCCCTTACTCCTCCCTTTCATTGATCACTAGCATTTCAATCTAAGTTTATTTTAACATTTGTTCTCCTTATTATTTTTATTCCATATGTTCTACTCGTCTGTTGACAAGGTAGATAAAAGGAATATCAGACACAAGGTTTTCACAATCACACAGTCACGTTGTGAAAGCTGTATCATTATACAATCATCTTCAAGAAACATGGCTACTGGAACACAGCTCTACATTTGCAGGCTGTTCCCTCCAGCCTCTCCATTACATCTTGGATAACAAGGTGATATCTACTTAATGCGTAAGAACAACCTCCAGGATAACCTCTAGACTCTGTTTGGAATCTCTCAGCCATTGACACTTTATTTTGTCTTATTTTGCTCTTCCCCCTTTCGGTCGAGAAGGTTTTCTCAATCCCTTGATGCTGAGTCTCAGCTCACTCTAGGATTTCTGTCCCACGTTGCCAGGAAGGTCCACATCCCTGGGAGTCATGTCCCACGTAGACAGGGGGAGGGCAGTGAGTTTGCTTGTTGTGTTATCCATGCCAGATTTTTTTACTCCATATTTTAAAGGCTGCGTTTGCATTTTCAACAGCCAAATTTACTTCCTTTTCTCCTGAACATGCGAAAGGAGCTGTCACTCGGCCCGTCGCGGGCTCCAAGGCCTTTTCAGTGCCAGAGGAGTTCGCTGGCTCCACGCCGGCCGCACAAGACGGAGGTGCCAGTGCTCATGGCGGCGACGAGAGCGGGGCGAGCCCGGTCAGGCCTGCGCGGACCAACATAGTGGGGCGCAGCGCCGCGCGCCCAGGGCGAGCAGGAAGGTTTCGAATCTTGCCTTTCAGTTCTTTTTTTTCTCTTTTTACTCTTTTACTTCAGAAGTACCAAACTATGTCTTTATATCAAGCATCTAATTATTTCTAAGCAGTTCAAATAAAGCTCTTTAAGAATTTTCTTATTAATTTGCTATTACCATCCAGAATTATGAGAATATACATTGAAAATGCATACAGACACAAATAGAAAATTGGTTATTCAAAAAAACCAGAAACACAGAAATGCTTTTGAGAGAGACAAGTAAAGAATTGAATATATTATGTCATACCATTTTTACAAAATTATTTTAACTGTAATATCTTTAACTTTAACTATAATGGTAGTATTTTCCTTTTAAATCATATTGAGGCCAGATCATGTTACAGAAATAAAACCTTTTTTATAGACTCATAACCAAAATCTTTTAGAAAACAGCCCAAAGTTTCCCTTTTTAAAAGAATTTTTGTAATCAGTAATCAGTTAGGAACATTTGACCAATACAAATACAGGAACAAACCCATTAATAACTAGACTGACACAGCTAACACACTTAACACACCGATGAACAAACATCAGCTTTTCTTATACCCAGGTAACACACTGGCTAGCACTTAAACAGGCTTACTTAACTTCATTAAATACCAATGAATTGTTGGATTACTCATTTTTTAGGAGTATAGTTAACAGACAAATTTAGGCCAGGGCCTCAAACCCTGAAAAGAACATACACAGAACACATCAATTACCAATTAAACAGACATAAAACACTTATCACACCAATTTAACAATTAACCATATACTTAGGTAACACACTGGCTAATACTTGAACAGGCCTACTTAATTTCATTGAATACCAGTTAATTGTTGCATCAGAAGGTATAGAGGTCAGAGCAAAGGGGATCGTTCTGGAAGCCTGACCCTGGCGTAGGCCAAGGGGACTCGAACTCCTAATTATTCCCCAACCCACTTTCACCCTGATGACCCATTCACCCAGTCCATGTCTGGACATGGAACTGGAAACAGTGTCTCTCTTTGAAGCTTTCTTAAGGCTCCAAAAATCTCTGGTGTGCCGGCAGAATAGAGAAACTCCGGTAGCCGAGCCTCTAGAATAAATTCAGTCCAGCGATCACAAAAGGCTTGGTCACCTGGCTCACCTGCTCAGCTGGGGCCCCAGAGATTTGGGCATTTGTCCAGAAGGGTCACCAAATCGTTACCGGACAAAGGCCATGGATTCTTTTGCCCGACGCACTCAATCCAATTCCTGAGACACCGGGGTTTCAAAGAGAGGCAGAGCTTATTACTAGGCACATAGTAGGAGAGCAGATGGCCTACCAGTCCAAAATCTGCTCCCCAAGTTTATGAGGTTCAAGATTTTTAAGAATTTTAAAAAGCTGCCCATGCCAGGTTAATGCAGATTAGTGAGCAGCATCCAGTTCTAGGCTCTGAGCTGACGGCTGGTGGAAAAGCCGTTGATGTTTCCCAAAGGCAATTCCTCACTCATATAAATCTTTGAGAGGTTTTTCAGAATTGAGAGTTCTGTGGTTAAATTAATGAGGAAAGTGCTTCGTACTTTTCTCTCCTTCTTAGGTATTCACAAAACACATTAGAGCTGAAGAAGAGTCAAGAAGCCCAGTTGTAAAGTAAACTCTTAAACTATGTTTCATAAAGCATTTCCTAAACTTAGGTAGCCACAAAATCTTTTTCCTCTATAACTTCCATTAACGTCCCTCAGAACATATCTGCCCAAGGCTAGCCTTTGTAAACACTTATCTAGTGCTTTAGCTGGGAAGGCAGAAAGATAAGGAGATATTCTGAAGACTTCCCGGCCTGCTGGTGGCCTTGGCCTCAGCGTGTGGCTTGCGTGGCTTCACGAAGCCTCCCCACTGGGGGGCCTCACTGTTTATTGCAGGATTTCCACCTTAACACTTACCAATTTTCTCATCCTTCTGCATTTCTTATTAGGTCTGGAATTCCATGTCACCATTCTTTCCACCTTGTTACCAAGTCACTTTCTACCTGGTGATGGGACTCCAGTTTGCAGCATTCTCAGGTCTGTTTCTCTTTGCCCAGAGACCTTGGCAACTCAATGAGGAACCACAGAGTCAAATGGGGGCTGTTGGGATCATAGCAGTGACAGCAGTTTCTCTTCAAGCTCCACCTTTCTTTTTCCTTGTGTCCCTCCTTGACAACCTGGGCTAAGGAGCCTCCACCAATGCTTTAGCCCCAGGGAAAGGAAGGAGCTGTGATCTCCAGGGCTAAGTCCCAGAAGTCCCCACTCTCACTCCTGGGTTCCTAGAGGTCAAGACATAGCCTGCCCAGCTCTATAAAGATTCCCAGGAAATGCATTTTCACAGATCTTGGACAGAGGCTCGTCAAATTCACAAAAATCTCAATAAATCCTGCTTCTACCTTGAAAAGATATCCAACAATCTGACCATCCCTCAGCACTCTTCCACTACCATGCTGGCCCAAGTCACCATCTCTCACTGGATTTCTGCAATAGCCTCCTAACTGGTCTCTCTGTGCTCAACCTACTCATCCTACAGTTTCCTCTCACCACAACAGCCAGAACGGTGTTTTAAAAAATGTGTCATATCTGTCACTTCTTCACCAAAAAATCATGCAATAGCTTCCCATTCCACTTAGAGGAAAAGTTAAAGCCTTTGCAACGTTCTACAAGGCTCTAGAAACCTTGTTCCTTGCTGACTCTCTTTTTTAAAAGTTATTTTCTTTTGAATTTAGCAAATCACAATATTGTAAATAAAAATCAACTTCGAATCCCTTTACTACATTGCTAAAGTGTTACAGTAGAGAATATCACTTCCCCTTCCTAGGGCCATCCTCCTTGGTGTGGTGGCAAGCATCCCTTCCTGCCACGTGGGACAACTGTACTCGGATTCCACACCCGGAATACGATCAGACCTTTTCTCTTTTCCTACTTCTACCCTTACATCTCCTAAGTATCTCCTCCTTTGGGTTTTGAGTAGCAATCCAAACACCAGAACGTCCAAACGGTATGTTCGGGACTAAAGGCAGTGGAGCATGGGGAAGACTTCACTCCCAAAACAGGACTGATGTGACTAGAGTGGCTTTACTGACCAGCACTCACTCTCCCTCTGGCGCCTGCCGCCGCCCACCCTCTGCCCGACCCCCGGGCGCCGGCTCGGAATCTCCTTAGGGCACAGAGAAAAACGCACACTGTGCCTGTCCAGCCGGCCCTTAGAAACGGTGCTCCCCAGGGACACGATGTCAGCGACGGATCTCGATAACAGGAAGGACATGCCCACAAGAAGTCATTGTCCTCGCCTGTGTGCTGCGTTGGGTCCCTGGCGGCGAGGTCACCACCCCGACCGGGATGATATAATGTGGCTGCCCGACTCCTTTGAGGAGAGTGAATTGGTAAAGGGGGAGGGATCACATAAGAAGAATTCAACGTTTTCTGCTGTTTTTATTTCAATGTCATCAGTCCCTAAACTATAAAGTAACTTTAGAATAAACGGGCCGGGACTCAAAAGGCTTCATTGCTAATAAACACAGGAAGGAAGAAAAGAAAACGGTGTGCTATTGCATTGGCCGGGAATCGAACCCGGGCCTCCCGCGTGGCAGGCGAGAATTCTACCACTGAACCACCAATGCCGCTGACGGAGGGTTGGCTGCAGCACCTTCCTCAAAGCCACCTCTGTCCCTAGCTGTATTTTGCAGCAGGAGTCAGGCTGCTCTTTTGAGTTATGGTTTCGAAAATACTGCCTTCGTATTTCAGGATTTCAAAAACATAAAACTTTATAAACAACAACTTAAACTTTAGGTCCATCTTTCGTAACATGCTTTCCGTTTCCGAACGGTTGGCTGGGACTTAGACTGACTGCGTCCTGCACCCCGCAGCCCTGCGCGCCCAGAGCGCCCCGCTTCCAGCCAAGAACCTTCGAGAGAATCCGTGGGCCGGGGAAGACGCTGCGTTAACTCGCCTTGCCACAACCATCGCCGAGCGCCCTTAGAACCAGCCGGCCGAAGCTGAAACTGTCTCCCCGTTTCTTAAATTCTAACGGCTGCGAGCTAGAGGCGGGCGGGCAAGATGCCCACCCCGCGTCCCGCCCCGCCTTCACCCTGACCTGCTGAGTCAGCCCAGACGGGTGGGGACTCGCGGCGGGCGGGACCCGGAGGACAAAAACCCGGTTGGAATGACGGAGAGCAGAGCAGATCCGAGTTGAACCTGCGGGAGAGAAGCGAAGAACCACGCGCCCCGCGGACGCCTCCTCGACGGCTGAACAGCACCGACTCCCGCAGCGTCGGGATCCAACTCCGCACCCCAGCGGCCCCCAAGAGCGCGAGAAGACACTGTCATGTCCGCCGCGGGGGAAGTGGCAATCGGCATCGACTTGGGCACCACGGACTCGTGCGTGGGTGTGTTCCAGCACGGCCAGGTGGAGATCCTCGCCGACGACCAGGGTAACCGCACCACGCCGAGCTACGTGGCCTTCACCGACACCGGGCGGCTGGTCGGTGACGCGGCCAAGAGCCAGGCGGCCCTGAATCCACGCAACACGCTGTTCGACGTCAAGCGACTGATCGGGCGCAAGTTCGCGGACTCGACGGTGCAGTCGGACATGAAGCATTGGCCCTTCCAGGTGGTGAGCGACCACGGCAGGCCAAAGGTGCGCGTGTCCTACCGTGGGGAGCACAAGGAGTTCTACCCAGAGGAGATCTTTTCCATGGTCCTGAGCAAGTTGAAGAAGACGGCTGAGGTGCACCTGGGCCAGCCGGTAAGGCACGCGGTGATCACTGTGCCCTCCTATTTCGATTACTCTCAGCGCCAGGCCATCAAGGACGCAGGCGCCATCGCGGGGCTCGACGTGCTAAGGATCATTGATGAGCCCGTGGCGGCCGCCATCGCGTACAGGCTGGACCAGCGGGGCCTCAGGGAGGGCATGGGGCTCATTTTTGACTTGGGTGGGGGCACCTTTGACGTAACGGTCCTCACCATCGACGCCGGAGCCTTTGAAGTGAAAGCCACGGCTGGAGATACCCACCTGGGTGGAGAGGACTTTGACAACCGGCTGGTGAACTACTGCGTGGAAATGATCCAGCGGAATTGGGGGAAGGACGTGAGCGGAAACCGGCGGACCTTGCACAGGCTGGGCATGGCCTGCGAGCGTGCCAAGCGCACCCTGTCCTCCAGCACCCAGGCCACCGTGGTGATCGACTCCTTGTTGGACGGCATGGACTTCCACGCATCCATCAGTCAAGCCCGCTTTGAGGCGCTGTGCTCTGACCTCTTCGACAGAATCCTGGAGCTGGTGGGGATCGTCCTGCAGGATGCCAGTATTGACAAAGCCCAGATCCAGGATGTTGTCCTGGTGGGCGGCTCCTCCCGCATCCCCAAGGTGCAGGACCTGCTGCTGGGTTTCTTCAAGGGCAGGGAGCTGAACAAGTGCATTAATCCCGAGGGAGTGGTGGCCTATGGTGCCGCTATGCAGGCGGCAGTGCTGATGGGGCACAGGTGTGAGAAAGTAAGGACTTTCCTGCTGCTGGATGTGGTTCCCCTGTCCCTGGGGCTGGAGACAGCAGACGGGGTCATGACTACACTGATCCAGAGAAATACCGCTATCCCCACCAGGAAGGCCTGGACCTTCTCCACCTACTCTGACAACCAGCCTGGGGTCCTAATCCGGTGTTCCAGGGTGAGAGGGTCATGACCAGAGACAACAACCTGCTGGGGTGCTTTGAGCTCAGTGGCATCCTGCCTGCCCCACGTGGGGTCCCCCAGATTGAGGTGACCTTCGACATCGACGCCGATAGCATCCTGAGTGTGACAGCCACTGACAAGAGTACAGAAAAGGCTACTAAGATAATCATCAACCTTGACAAGGACCAGCTGAGCATGGAGGAGGTAAATATGATAGTGGAAAAGGCTTGGCACTGCAGGGCTGAGGATAAGGCCCAGTGGGACAGGGTGGCTGCCAAACACTCCTTGGAGGCCCACATCTCCCATATGAAGGCCTTCTTGCAAGAGGAAGACCTGAGGGGTAAGATTTCTGAAGAGGGCAAGCACACAGTGCAAGATAAGTGCCAGGAAGTCCTTGCATGGCTGGAGCAGAATCAGGTGGCAGAGAAGGAAGAGTATGAGCATCAAGAGAGAGCTGGAGCAAATCTGTCACCCCATTTTCTCCAAGTTTATGGAGGATGAGATGTCCCTGGGGGCAGCAGTTGTGGGGCCCCCAGTACTGGCCTCTTCATTGAGGATGTAGATTGAGTGGTCTCTTGTGACAAGTCATCTGTGACTCTCAGGGCTGGGCTTTTGGGCTGTTTTCTATGATCTTTCCCTGTAGCTTCAGGAGGTGAATTGGTGGAGGTCTTATCACCAAATGGGTAGCTTTCTTTTCTGTATATTTTATAATTGGGGTCTTTGTCACCTGACTTTTTCCTCTTTAATACTCTTCTCCCACTTCAAACAAGCAGAAGCCAATACTTGATTATTAATGTTTGTGTGACCCTTTATCATTTGAAAATTGCTTTCACCTATGTTTTGTGTATTTTGTTACTTGTATGTATGGATTTTTTCATGTGAAATATATTATATTTTATAGTTCTAAATAAACTTTTAAAACACCTTCTTAGTTTTCATTCCTTCCAATGAAGTACTTGAAGGGATTGGGCTTTCAAGCACAGACAATGTTGGGGTGGATTGTTGTGAGGGTTAACTTAATGTATTAAAATGCAATGAAGAGTGTTAGCTGTATAGTAAACTATCAACAAATACTAGCTGTTATTAGTTATTATTAGTTGAGTGTCAGCTATGTACCAGGTGCGTGATCTATATATATATGGTCTAATTTAATCCTCACGACAATAGCACAGGATATTATCCCTTTTTGAAGATGAGGTTCAAAGAAGTTAAACAGCTTGCTCCAGGTCCCAAAGCTATTAAAGGGTATGCAGGAAGGGCTGGAGTAAGAACCCTGATCTACCTGGTTCTAGAGCTTGTGTATTGTCACTTCACAAACAGGCCATTACTTCACTTATTACCAGTTCCCCAAGTGTTGTAAAATTGGGCCTGTTACTCCTTTAGAACAGCCCTGGATGCTGAGTCATGAGAAAAGCTGTGTACATTTTATTATATATTTACATTACTCATTAAGTGAATATTTGAATGTTTTTTATAGCAAATGATTGATCCTGGAAAATATCCCACTTGTTCAACTTTACTGTCGAGTAAATGACAATATAAGAGGACAAGCCTGTGTCAGTTAGTTGTCAGTCCAACCCTCACTGTATCTTTCCTACGAGCAATGGGAGGTTTATCTCCGTCTCAGAAATGAAGGTGGCTTTGGCTAGACAATGCTACATTATATTTAGCCAAGGCTAATCTTTTTCTGGTGGGAAGGAGATTGCACTAACAACATTCTTGGCTCCCTGCTTATCATTTCACATTTCTTTCTACTCTCTTTTCCCGCACTTGGCCAAAGTTCTATGCAGCCTGGCTTCACATAGAAGGAAACTGCAACAAAAAGTTAGAGTCACTGTTCTACATTCTCCCTTTCCTGAATGTTCCCCAATTTCCAACATTCACCACTCCAACCTGTTATATAATAATGACATTCACAGGGTTTAGTTTTTTAGCATTTCAGCAGCATGCCTCTCTCACCTGGTTCCTCCTCTTTAAAAAAAGAAAAGGACACATTCAAGGTGAAAGGAAAGACAATTTTATGGTGCTTAGTTTTGAAAATGCCTGAGATCCTCCCATACGGGTAGTATTCATTTTGCTATAGAAATTTAAACAAATCACCACTTTATCCACTTTTACGTGATTATTGTTGATCATTCTGCTTGAGTCTCTTTGAAGTCAGTTTTCTGTGTATTCCAGGGTAAGGATCAACCTGTGCAGAGGCACCTAGATTAAATAGACTGTTTCTTCTCAAACTAAATATGCAAATGAATCACCAGGGGGTCTTGTTAAAATGCAGATTCTGATCCAGTAGGTCTGTGGTGGGCTTGAGATCTGCATTTCTTATGATCTGCTCTGTCCTTTTTAACTTAAACCATGGTCTGAGGATCAGCAAGATTGGCATGGAGTTTCAGAAGCACAAGAGAGAGGATGGTGATTGGGGAACAGTAGGAAGTTTAGTATGATTGAGCATAGCGTGTGGGAATGCAGGAGTGGGGAGAGATGAAGCCACAAAGTGAGCCTGGGAAACAAAGCCTGGGAATCTCCATGCCTACATGAGGTCAAGTCAGTATCATGAAATACTAATGCAGCCAGAATCAGACATACCTGGCTTCTATCTCAGTTTGGACAGTTATTAGCTGTGCATTCTTGATATCCCTAAGCCTCATTTTCCTTGTCTATAAAATGGAAACAGGTAATATACAAGACCTACTTCAAGCGGTTGCTATGAGAATTAACTGAGATAAATCTCCTGGTGTAATGCCTGGCATATGGTAGATACTCAATAAATGGTCGTGAGCATTGTTACCATTATATGTGATGGGCAGATAGATAAGACACAGTCCCTGCCGTAGAAATTTCCAGGATGCCTGAATCATGAGTTTGAAAGAGCTCCTGCCTACAGGCCCTTCATCCTCTCTCTGTTTTTGTATTTCACAGCTGGAAGGGATGATAAACTGTAAATCTGATGCACATCTTGAGCACCAGGTGGGATGACCATCCCAGGTATTCCCCGGTCAGTAAACACCCACAGCAGACAGCAGTTAGCATCATTGGGTTGACTTTGGCCTAGATCACGTTTCCTCCAAAGACCTCCCCTTCTTTTCCCTTTTTGCCTCAGTCTTGGTTTATCCTATCAAAAGCCAACCAACCTTGCTTTGAGCTCTGCTGACCGGACTTTCTCCATGTAGGTCAAATAGTGGAATTTAGATAAAACTTGTCCAGATCTGTTTGGAATAGCAGTTCAATATGTATCTCTAGATGGTCTTATCAGCAAAGTTGGCTGCTGGCCAGCTCTAGAAGGCAGAGTCGCTACTTGTTAGCAGTAGAATCCCCATCTAGAGTTGTCTTCCAATATGCTGCTTCTCTCCAACTTTTGCCATTGTCATGGTTCAGTCCTAATCGTATAGAGCACTGGTCTCAAGTATTTCTGTGGATTGAGTGGGAACAGCTTAGCTGATTGGTTTTGACTCACTGTCTCTCATGAGGTTGCAGTCAAGATGTTGACCAGGCTGCAGGGTTGACTGGGGCTGGCAGGTCCACATCCAAGATGGCTCCCTTACATGGCTGGCTAGGTGATGGTGGCTGGTGACAGGAGGCCTTAGTTCCTTGCCACATAGACCTCTCCACAGGGCTACTTGAGTGTCCTAATGCCATGATATCTGCATCCCAGAGGGAGTGATTCAAGAGTGACTCTTTCAACCTTTTAAGTATTACTATTTTTTCTGTCATTTGTCTCCACATTTTCAAATGCCATATTGGTATTGCTATTTCTTGATTTAAAAAAAAATTTTAGACATTTGTTGACTTGATACTATGGAAGAAAGGAATCTTCATTCTTTTAGATTCTCCCATCCTTCATTCACATGCTTCTCTTCCCTCTTTCCTCCTAATGTAGATATATCACCTTTACAAAAAAAATTGGTATTCACTGTTTATATCATTATGACAATGTAAATATTGGTCATAGCTGAGCAAAGGAGTGTACTGTGGATATTGCCTTTTCTTATACAACTCTCTGCCTCCTTCTTTTAATAATGACCTCTTTTATATGTAACTATCACTAGTCTAGCAGAGTCATAGGGTTTTCTTTTCCCTTATGCATAATGAAGCAGAGGGAATGCCAAGGAAGCTTTCATGATTTAACAGAACAACCTTACAAGTAATTATACTGTGTAGATTTTTGATTTGTCATTTACAACAAATGAACTGTTATGGGACATGATGACAATTTCTAAAGTTTAAATGTTTTAAATGTTTAATGCTTAAATTATACTCCCAAGTAATGATTTATATGTTCATTTACAGAAATACCTTGTTTTATTGTGCTTCACATTATAGTGTCTTGCAGATATTGCGTATTTTACAAATTGAAGGTTTGTGGGAACCCTGCATTGAGCAAGTCTATCAGCGCCATTTTTCCAATAGCCTGTGCTCACTGCTTGTCTCTGTGTTGCATTTAAATTTAGACATAATGCTATTGAACATTTAATAAATGACAGTATAGTGTAAACATACTTTTTATATGCATTGGGAAATAAAAAATTTGCATAAGTTGTTTAGTTGTGGTATATGCATGTGCCAGTTTGAATCTGTTGCGTATCCCAGAAGAGCCAAGTTTTAAAACCCTCATTCGACATTGCTGGGTTGTATCTTTTTTTTAATGTTTCTATGGAGATGCGACCCATCCAATTGTCGGGGGTAACTTTTGATTAGATGGTTTCCATGGAGATGTGTCTCCACCCATTCAAGGTGGGGTTGCTCACTGGAGCCCTTTAAGAGGGAACCATTCTGGAAAAAGCTTGAGAGCCACCAGAACCAACAGAGTTCACGCAGTCAGAGACCTTTGGAGATGAAGAAGAAGAACACCCCCCAGGGAGCTTCATGAAACAAGAAACCTGGAGAGAAAGCCGTCAGAGTCAGCCATGCATCCTCCCAGCTGAGAGAGAAACCCTGAACTTCATTGGCCTTTCTTAAGTGAAGGTAACCTCTTGTTGGTGCCTTAGTTTGGATATTTCCTCAGCCTTAGAAGTGTAAACTTGCAACTTAATAAATTCCCCTTTTTAAAAGCCATTCCATTTCTGGTATATCGCACTCTGGCAGCATTCAAACTAGAACAATGCATTATTGCGGAGATCTGGAACCAAATCTTCAACATCTCTGAGGCATTGCCTGTATACCACACTTATATCAGAGCAATTGGTAACAATTACAAATATTCACACACTTTCCTACATTATCCAGCAAAACAGAATTGACATTCTTACAAGTATTCTCAATTTAAAATTGTACTGAATCAGATTCTTAGTATTACTTTCATGACCGAGAAACATCTTCCTCTCTGTAGGTAAGAGGAGAGGGGATCGCTTGTTTTCTTTCTGAAACTCCTTTTGTCAATAGTGACTCTCGTATTTAAAAAATCAGGTTCTAACATTTCATTGGTTATTATTATAAGTAAAAAGCAAGCCTGTAAAGTTGAATTGTATTCTCAGAAATGGGGTAGGAGATAAACAGAATTCTATTTAGTAACAGAGAAATAAGGGACACATAATATCAGTCTTTTGCAGTTGTAGAATGGTCATGAGAGACCCAAAGCTAAGACTTGAGACACTCGGGAGGAGCCCCTGCCTGTTCTCTAGTGTCAATCCCTGACACTGTGTATGGGTGTGGTGGAGGACTGCTTCTAGAAGAATCAGAACCTATACCTTGCAAGCTGGGATGTTGAAAAACCAGACAAACAAAAACCCTAGGTTTATGTAAATTTCATGTCAATTCCCTTTTGTCGTTTATTATAGTTACTATACTTATGGTTCAAAAACCAAAGACAATGAAAAGTTCTGCTTGAAGAAATATTGTTCCCACACCTGTGTTCAATTACCTTTCCCCCTCCCTTCCCCCTACAGGTCTTACTTTATGCTAATTATTTTTTTTTACCTTTATTTCATGTATACTTTCTATGTTTCATTATGAGAATGAATACATTCACATATATATTTATGTTTATAGTCTTCTTGCTTCCCTTCCTTCTAATAAATAGATATTTGAGAGTCTGCCTGGAGGAAAGGTGTGTGCTCAGCCCTATTCCTTGAAGTCTGTGGTGTGACGGCAGTGCTGTTGGGGTGCAGGAACCTTTAGAGAAGAGCTTTCAAAAGGCCAATGTTGACACATGTGCCCACACTCCCATGGGTTTATTTCTTGCTTCAACTGTGTTTGGACTGAACAGGTCCGGGCCTATGTCCCCATCTCCAGCCTCGGACCACCCTCCGACTGAGTGTCAGTTGCCAGCTCTGGGAACACCTTCTCCGCCATCCTCTCCTTTTAGTACCATTTGACACCATTTTTGTTGTTGTTATTGTTGTTTATTTTTAGCTTGTCATTGTAGACCAACCATGGGCTTCCAGAGACATCAAAATTATTCCCCGGATGTGGAGAGCTCTGTCAACCGTCTTATAAACCTGCATCTGCAGGCCTCCTCCACCTACCTCTCTCGGGGCTTCTATTTTGACCAAAATGACGTGGTCCTGGAGGGTGTGGGTTACTTCCTCTGTGACTGGGGAAGGAGATGTGGGAGAGGTCTGGCATCTCTTGAAGATGCAAAACTAGCCTGGCAGTCATGCCCTCTTCCAGAAGTTGCAATAGCCATCCCAAGATCAGTCGACTAAACCCCTGGATGCCATGGAAGCCACCATCGCTCTGGAGAAGAGCCTGAACCACTATCTTTTGGCTCTGCATGCCCTGTGTTCTGGCAACACAAACCCTCACCTCTATGACTTTCTGGAGAACCATTTCCTAGAAAAGGAGGTGACACTCCTCAAGAAGATGGGTAACCACTTGACCAACCTCTGCAGGTCCCTCTAAAGGCTCATCCTCCAGCACAACTAGGAGCCTCCAGAGTCTGGAGGCCTTGGGGGGGCTGTCTGCATTCCCCTGACAACCACACTCCTGCCTGAACCTCTTCCTTTAGCCAGGTAACCAGCCACCCTGTACCCTCTAACAAACTATGAACCAAGTGAGAGCACAAGAGAGAATGCTAACATCTTTTTTCCAAAAGTGGTGTGTTGCTAACAGTGTTGTTTCATTTATTAAATGTCTACATGTTCTTGGCACTGTGTCAGGTATTTTATGGGGTTATCTCACTTAATCCTCACAACAGTTGAAGTAACTGAGGTTCTGAAAGACCAAATCAATTTTCTAAGTTCACAATTTAGTAAATGACAGAGAATGCAGTTTTGTACAGCAAATTGTCACTACTTACTAAAGATCCTTCCATCCTCACCTTTATGGATTTCCCACATTCAAATTTCCTGTTTGACAGCTTTCCCCTCTTTGCCAAAGGATAAGTCTTTTTCTATGTCCAGCTCCTGCCAAATCAGAAGGTGCTTATTTGTGATCTTCAAGGAAAAGAAATTCTTGAAACAATCAGCTCCATGAATTTATTTCTCTCCGCTATTACTTTCTTCTCATTTGGTTTTTTGATTTCTTTTCTTGATTTTTGATGACACAGTAAACTACTGAGTTAAAATTGACAGTAGGTATATGTATGCCAGGCAAGAAGGTGGGGAATCTGATGCTTACCAACGTTTGAGGCTACTGCTCCAGTATTAATCGACAGACTAATTACAACAAATTACAGGATCCTGGTTGAAGGCTTTTCTTCAAGTCAGAGGAATCTTTGGTATCTGCCTGCTCTAGTGTGTGCAGCAGGTAGAAAGGGTTCAACGCATTGTTGTGGAATGAAAGTATGCATAAATAGGCACTAAGGAGCTGGAATGTAAAGGAAAGACAATTTTTTTCCATAGGAGTAGACTTCACTTTCAACTGCTCCCTGATTTCAATGCCCACTCTCTTGCCTATAATACAGAGTATTGATTTGTGTTCACTGTGAAGAATAGATACTGCTCATGTATGCAGATGTATAGGACAAAAGACATTGCTGATCAGTCTCACTTCTTTCCTCCACTAACTGAATCCCACTTTCCCACTGTCCTCAGCCCAATGAAAGTAGAAGGAACTACAAAAAAAAAAAAACAAAAAAAACCGGTAGTTGTCAGAAGTGGGATTCGAACCCACGCCTCCAGAGGAGACTGCGACCTGAACGCAGCGCCTTAGACCGCTCGGCCATCCTGACACTTTAAGCGTTCTTTTTCCTACTGTCCTTTAAGGTTTTTAAATACGGAAGTTTTATGGCCAGTTATATCAGTGTTGTATTTAATTTATTTATGATTTCAAATAAAGTTCGAACTTTCCTTGGATCCTTTAACAAAGCAGAGGAAACGAAATGTCTCTAATAGTTCTCTGTTACGTTCTATTACCTTACCACCCTAAACAGTAAAGCTACATTTTCCCCGGCGCCCTTTCGAACGCTCCTCTCGGTCCTCCGCAGAGGAGCCGAGCCACATAAGGAAGGGTTGATTCCTAGTTGGCTCGTTTCTCTCGAACCTTCCGTCCCAAATCGCCGTTAGCGAATCCGGCGTCCGTTGGATCCAGTGCTAGAGTAGGCTGAGCGGCGGCGCAGGGAATGCGGGGCCGAAAAGAAACAGGGGGCGAGACCAAGCGGCAGACGAAAAGCTCTGGGAAGAACCCGGCCGAGCCTGCCCGCAGAGCTGCACGCCGGCCCCTGCCCTCCGCTTGTTCGCTGGCTGTAGGACCTTGTCGCTCGCTGAGGGGGGCATCGAAACATGCTGCTTGGAGAGGAATTAGGGTGGATGGGTTCCCATCGAGAGAAGGATCTATATGCCTCTGGGCCCTAAATAGAAATCAATCTTATGAGCCAATTGGCAATTAAGACATCTCTTTATAGAGGTAATTTCAAGAGTGTACGTACAGTGGCGTTGGTGGTATAGTGGTGAGCATAGCTGCCTTCCAAGCAGTTGACCCGGGTTCGATTCCCGGCCAACGCAGACCGTCGTTTTCCTTCTTGCTTCCTCCCGCAGCCCGCCCTCTTCGTGTTCACAATTTTTGGAGAAAACAGCTTCCCGAAGGGCCCCTAATGTCCATAACTGCGCGGCGCTACCACCCCTAACCATTGAGCGCTTGAAATGCGCAGAGTGCGATTCAGGAAGAACACTTTCGATCTTTTCCAATTTAATTAATTTAAATTTAAGTTTAAAAAGGATACTCAAGTCAGCGATTGGAAAAAAACGTTTTTAGGTACGTTAGGAACAACTTGTGAATCTACATTTTCAACTTTAAAGTTTACGAAATCTATATACAATTCAAGTATTGCCAATGGAAATTTAACGTCCAAATTGAAATGTGTCGTAAGTGTAAAATACACACCAAACTTTGAAAGACTAGGTATGAAAAAATATGATTAATAATATCTTATATTGATTACATATTGAAATTATATTTTGTATATATTGGGTTAAATTAAATTTCTTATTAAAAATTAATTTCACTTGTTCCTTTCTACTTTTTTACTGTGGCTACTTGAAAATTAAAAATTACGTATGGGGGTTGCTGTGTTTCTACCAGAATAGATACATACTGAGGGTACAATTTTGCCATCAATCAACTTTTTGCAGAATGAGTTTCTCTGGCAGTTTACAATTCACCTCCTAGGCTCTAATTTTAAGACACTTACCAAGCTCATCCTCGTTAGTATAGTGGTGAGTATCCCCGCCTGTCACGCGGGAGACCGGGGTTCGATTCCCCGACGGGGAGGCTGTGGTCATTTTATCTCTTCCCTCCCCCGGTTTACTCGTTTTCTCTTCTCTCCCCTAGTTTACTTACCATCTAAACAAAAATTATTCTCAAAAAACTTTGTTTGCATCAAGAGTTTTTCTCTCGCATTCACTGTTCTTATTTAATGGACAAGGGGACAAATGGGTGTAACTCTAAGTGGTTCTATGTTAAAGTTTTTGGTTTCCACCTGATCCATTATTGAACGGGCCTGTCATTGGTTCCTCTCCTCTCTTCCTCACTACTTTTTTCTGCCCCCTGGAAGGGAATACCAGGACCCGAGCTCTGTCTTAGGCTCTGGACTCGGGATTCTCACCTTTCCTTCTTGCCACCTTTTGCCCAATTGATTCCCTAGAGGCTCCTGCTTCGTTTTCTCCCTTTTTAATGTTGCTATTCAACCAGTGGCCAGCCTAAGTTCTCAATTACGTGCTCATTCCACTGCCGTTCTATAGGAAGTGTGCAGACATCTGAAACAACCTCCTCTACTAAGTGGTGATGGGAAAAAAACAAAGATTTTTATGCCTATACACGGTTCGAGAATGAGCAGTGGTCTGACGATCAGGAGATCTTTTGTTGTTGTTTGTTTTAAATTAGTGAAAGGTTTGCCCTTGCAGAAGTCGCTTAACATTTCTGGGCTTGAGTTCCTCATCTGTAAAACGGAAGAACCAAACTCCATAGTCACTGAGACTTCTGGGGCACTTAGATCTTTTGAGGAAGTGTTCTAAATTAGGAGGAATGTAGGGAACATAGTGGATGGTTAGGTGTGGGCTCTGTTGTCATGTTTCCTGTGTTTGACTTTTGACTCTCTCTGTCTCAATTTCCTCATCTGTAAAAGGGGATAATGATGATAATTATGGGTTGTTTTAGTTTGTTAAGCTGCCTGACTGCAATATACCAGAAATGGAATAGCTTTTATAAAGGGAATTCAGTAAGTTACAAGTTTACAGTTTTAAGCCTATGAAAATGTCCAAATTAAGACATCCAGGTAAAGCTACCTTAATTCAAGAAAGGCCAATGGTTCTGAGACACTTCTGTCAGCTGGGTAGTCACATGGCATCTGCTGGTTCCTTGTTCCTGGGCGTGGTTGCTTTCAGCCTTCGTTCCGGTGGGGGTTCCTCACTTTGCTTCTCCAGAGCTGGCCTTCATCTCTTGGCTTCCGTTGGCTTTCTCCAGGTTCTGGCTTGCTTCATATATCTCATAGGATGGCACACACGGCAATGTCTGCTGGGCTCCAAGCATTTCCAAACATCCATGTCTCTGTTTTGAGCTCTCTCCAAAATGTTTCCTCTTTTAAAGGACTCTAGTAAACGAATCAAGACCCACCTTGAATAGGTGGAGTTACATCTCCATCTAATCAAAAGGTCACACCCACAATTGGGCACCTCACATCTCTGTAGAGATAATCTAATCAAAAGTTTCCACCCTACAATATTAGATCAGTATTGCAAGAATCGGCTGCCCTTACAAGATTGGATCAGGATTAAAACATGGCTTTTCTGGAGTATATAATACTTTCAAACTGGTGCATAATTCTTAAATGTGTTCACTGTGTTCCCTCATTCAGCCTAAATGGTTGGGTTCAACCTAATTATATGTATCATTGAAGAAATGATTTTTGTGATTGTTGAAAATAGATATATAAAAGCTTAAGACAACATGTTAAAGGCTAGAACATTTTTTAATACATTTGCTGTTCGTTCAACACTAGATGACAGGATTTAGCATCACAAACCCCATGTTAGGAAAAAAATCTACAAAAAATTCTACTATCAACTTATCAGGGAAGTAATTGGAGGTTCATAAAGGGTGCCCTCAGTATGGACTGTTACTGCCTGCCTAGTCTTTTGTTATTTTCTCTCTTAGTACCGAGGTCCTATGGAGGCTGCAGTTCCCACAGTAGCCACAGGTTGGGTGACCCTAGAATACTGGTTGTTAGTGGGTAATCACAACCTAGGGGAACATATAGACACTGGGCACTTGCTAGCAGGATCCAGACCGCAGAGAAACTTAAGGGGTTGGGAGCCTATATCCAGGCACTGCAGCAGGCTGCCTTGAATTAGGCCTGTAGGTTGGGAGGCATTGAACCTCCATGGAAATAGCCACCTTGAGTTCCCCATGGCCAGCAGAGGGATGGGGGCTGACTTTCTGGGTTCTCAAGGTAGACCCCAAAGCATAGCTCAGAAGATGATTCGTTTTGAAGGGAGTTAACTGGTATGGATTTCAATAGCTGGAAAATATGCTTATCTTAGATGAGTTTAGCAATTTACTCTTTGTATTTAGTTCCCAGGACCTTAGCCAGACCTTCTCATTTCTGAATAAGATAACAGAATGACATCACAAGAACATCCCATAGCCCAGTGAATCAATAACTTCCAGTGAATTTTGACAAAAGGGCAAAATTCTGACATTACTCAGGACCAACTAAGAGTCATGAGGACAAGCACATAAGAGCTTGCACGTCAGTGTCTGAGTCTAATCACTCACCCCCTCGGAGCAACAAGACAACACAGGATTGAAAAATTGTTCGTGCCTTCCTCACAAAGATACAACATCACCGCTGATCTGACAAGAATGAATCATGTCAACATTGCTTAGTTTTTGACCACTACCCTGCTTCCTTTACCTATTAAAAGTCCTAACTCACATCCTCATTTCAAACTGGTTTTGGGAAAATTTCTCCAGTTCCTTGCAATGTGCACTCACAATAAGATCACCTTCACACTGAGAGACATGTTTCTCCTTTACAGGGCGGGGTCAGGCAGGCCCTTTTATGAAAAGAGCCGTCCTTGTGGTATCACATTTGACCAATCAGCATAGCCATTGGCTATACATTTGCCTCATTGTAACAGGATTAACTGCATTCCACAAGTTTTTAGTTTTTAGTTTTTGTTTTTAATAGATTAATAGAAAGTACTGTTTAACACACATGCTAAACATTGACGACTGGTGCATTATTCCTTCTCCCAAGTGCACTTACGAAGCCTTGAGCATTCTACAATTCTGGCATGTTTTATTTTTATTAGTACTCAATTCTGAGTATTTTTCAATTGATTTTTCTTTGATCCATGAGTTATTTAAGAGTATGTTTTTAAAAATTTCTAAATGTATAGACTTTTGAAAAGCTTTTTTTTGTAATTGGCTTTTGAGTCAAAAGTGCAATGTGTTCAGAGAATGTGTTCTACATAGCACCAATGCCGCGATATGTATTGAGACTTGTTTTGAACTTCAGTATAGTCGGTTTTCATAAATGTTCGATGCACATTTGAGAAGACTGTATAATCAATAAATATTGGTTGCATAGTTCTCTTTCTATATATCCATTAAATCAAGCTTGCTAGTTGTGATCTTCAAATAGTCTATATGCTTAATAATTTTTTTCTCTTGCTTGACCTATCATGTGCTACTAGAAGTATGCTGAATTCTGTCACTGAGGTGATAGGTTTGTTTATTTTTCCTTGTAGGTTTAATAATGATTTATATTTCAATGCAATTTTATGAGCTATATATGTTTAGAATTATTATATTTTCATCACGAGTTTAATTTTTAATTTTTCTATGGTAAACATGTTCACCCCTAATATTGCACTGTTTTTTTAATTTTATTTTATGTGATATTTATATAGCTATATTCCAGTTTTGTTGTTAAAATTTTCAAGGCATATATTTGTCCATTCTTTTTTGTTTTTTAATTTTTTCTGTTTTTTTATTTTTATTTTTTTGGTGTACAATTTAAGTAATTTTTGACAAGTGCATATAGCTGGGTAACCATAATTATGATATAGAATATTTGAACCCCCCCTTCCAATTTCTCTGTGCCCTTTGTAGTCAACCCCTCTTTCTACCCCCAGCACTGACAACAAGTGATTTGTTTTCTGTCCCTATAGTTTTGCCTTTTCCAGAATGTCTTATACATGGAATCAGATCTACATGAATCTGGCTTCTTTTGCTTAGCATGGGGCATTTGAGATGCATCCTTGTTTTGCACATATCAGTTATTTGTTCCTTTTTTTTTTCTGAGTAGTACTCTATTGTATCTATGTGCTCCTGTTTATATAATCACCAATTGAATGACTTTTGGGTTGTTCCAGAGTTGGCAACTATGAATAAAGCTGCTGTAAATGCTTGCATACAGGGTTGTGTATGTGTATATACATAAACTTCCATTTCTTCCTATGCAAATACCTATAAGTGAGAAGTAAGATTGCTGAATCCTTTGGCCAATGAATGCTTTAACTTTTTAAGAAACTGCAGATCTTTTTTTCAAAGTGGCCATACTTTGCATTCCCACCAGATCCACGTTTTCACAAGCACTCGGTATGGTATGTTCAGGTTTGTTAATTTGTTTTGTTTGTTTTTTAAGTCATTTTAACAAATGTGTAGAGGAGTCTCGTAGTTTTTTAGTGCTTTTTGTTTTTTTATAATTAATTAATGCATTTTTAAACTTTTTTATTGTATAGTATCATATATATACAAAGCAAAGAAATAAAAAATAAATAGTTTTCAAAGCACTCTTCAACAAGTAGTTATAGGACAGATTCCAGAGTTTGTCATGGGCTACCTACGATCCTCTCAGATTTTCCCTTCTAGCTGCTCCAGAATATAGGAGGCTAGAAGGCTTAAATTTTTTTTTATCATCCCAATAGACTTTTTTTGCGTGTGAAAAATAACATATGTACAAAAAAGCAGTAGTTTTCAAAGCACAGCACCACAATTAGTTGTAAGACATATTTCATAGTTTGACATGGGTTACAATTTCACAATTTTAGGTTTTTACTTCTAGCTGCTCTAAGATACTAGAGACTAAAAGAGATATCAACTTAATGATTCAGTGTTCATATTCATTTGTTAGATCCTATCTTTACTGCATATCTTCACCATCACCTTTGATCTTTCTATCCCTCTTTTAGGGGTGTTTGGGCTATGGCAAGTCCAACTTTTTCATATTGGAAGGGTCTGTCACTAATATGGGGTAGGGAGATGGAACTATCTGATGTTCTGGAGAGGATGGGCTCTCTAGGTTTCAGGACTTATCTGGATCAGGGACCCATCTGGAGGTTGTAGGTTTCTGGACGGTTTCTCTAGTGCACAGAACTCTTGTGGAATCTTATATATTGCTCTAAGTGTTCTTTAGGTTTGGCTGGAATGGTCCTGCTTGGGGTTTGGCAGGTTATGATAGATAGCAAGGTCTAACTGAAGCTTGCGTAAGAGCAACCTCCAGAGTAGTCTCTTGACTCTATTTGAGCTCTCTCTGCCACTGATACGTTATTAGTTACACTTCCCCTCCCCCCATGTTGCCAGGGAGACTTTCACCCCTGGATGTCATGTCCCACATAGGTGGGAGGGCACTTGCAGGGTTGGGCATAGAGAGAGTGAGGCCACATCTGAGCAACAAAAGAGGTCCTCCAGAAGTAACTCTTAGGCATGCCTATAGGTAGTCTAAGCTTCTCTGCTACCTACATAAGCTTCACAGGAGCGAGCCTCAGGATGGAGGGCACGGCCTATTGATTTGGGTGTTCCTAATTAAAGCATTTTTAAATGTGGTAAAATATACATAACATGAAAATCATTTTAAACATTTTAAGTGGGTATTTCTTTATGTTTTCATGTCTTTCTTCTAAACAGAATAAAGCTTATTTTAAAAGCCCATTTTGTCATTTAACAGGCAAACTTGGTCAACTTATGTTCATTATGAGCACTCATATATTTGAATTTACCTCAGCACCCCATTTTGTACTTTCTTTTTGCCTTAGTTTTCTGTGCTTCTTTTATTCTTGTTTCTTCCCTTCTTTTGGATTGCTGGCATGTGTGCATGTAAAGGGAAGTATGGGAAATGTATGTTTTATTCAGAATAAGCAGGAAAATGATAACTTTTTATTTCTGTTGTCAATCCAGCAAAGGATATGCAGATCAGAGAAGTGGTTTCCAAATTCTGAACCTCACAGATGTGTAAAATTTCCCCCAAATGTTGGTGGCCAATAAGCAGTTGACAATTTTTTTTTTAATTTGGCCAGTTAGGAAATTAATAAAGCAACCACGACTACAACAACTGCCATTTACCCCACCATCATTTTATAAAAGAAAGAGCATTTAAAAACAAAAAATTAAAATGTAAAAAAGCACGCTTAAAGGTCATTTGGCAAGCATTTTGAAAGAAAAAATAAGTTATGCACATGTATATTTGTGCTTGTGCTTGTTTTCTCAGTTCCCTGAACATCGGAGAAAACTGACCGCACCTCATCCGGAACCCCCGGATTAACGATTAGGCCCAGAAAAGAAGAGTGAGATTCTGCCTGGAGGACTCGAGGGGCCCCGGAATTGAGCAACAAAGAACCGGGTTGCTTGCATGTGTCTGGTGCTAGCACGGAGCCGGATATTGTGGACCGGATGCTCATGCTGGGGCAGAGGAGATGTGTCTCAGGAAGTCTGTGGCTGTGAAATTGCCCAGGAACAGAAAGAGGAACTAAACGGGACCGGATCTGAGGGCCACGGGTCCAGGGGGAGAAGAGCAGAACCTCATCAGGGTCAGCACTGACAAGGATCCCTGGGGGGCTGAGGGTGAAATAAAAATCTCAGCCCTGCAGATATTTAAAGCGGGATTTGCTGGTGGGAAAGTCCTTAAGTGACAGGCGTTTATAAACTTGTGTTTCTGTCTGGGTGCCTAATATGCCAGAAACTTTTCGCAGCATCTGAGCTTGAAGATTACTTTTGTTATATGAAATTCCCTTACTTAGAAATTACACTGTGCCGGATGTGACCGGACGCTTGAAACAGTATTTTAAATTTGCACAATAAAAAGCTTATTATGAGCTAATACAAAAATTGTCTAGACCAGCAAAAAAAAAAAAAAAAACCTTACTGACATATATCTCTGAGCAAAACGAACTGAACCCCCGAACTCACAGAGGGCACCCATTTTGGAGCCTCCAGAGCCCCTTCGTAACTTCGCCCTCTTCCGCCCCTTGTTTTGCTGAGCTTGCTCTAGGCAGAAGCCGAGTTCTGTCGTGGGAAAAGGACTTTGCGTCGCTCGAGACTTCCGTTCTCAGCACCTGCGCTGAGCGGTGACCGGCCCACCACGTCTTCCGTCAGCCCCCAAACAGCCTTGTCCAGTCCAAAGTTTTGCAACCACAAGTTTCTGAGAATGTAAGAGCCCGCGCTAGGAGCAGGGCCTTCAGTGAACCGGCTGGGTAGAAGGGACCACTTCCTCCAGTCTGCGGCATCCGCGCGCTCGGCTGTTAACCGAGAGGCTGGTGGGTCAAGCCCACCCAGGGACGGGCGCACACCCTTGTTTCCCCACGCAGAGAATCCCTTTGTGGGGGTACTGCTTCCATCACCCCAAAGTTTGCATTTCCTTTCTCAGCCCCCGTCCAGCATGGAAGTTTTGATACAGTTGGTCTGCGCGGTTAGGTTTGTAATTAGTGATAGATTTTTTTTCCATTTATTTTCTACGAAAGTCTTATGAAACTGATGCTATAACTAAATTTACTGACCAAAGGAAGTACTACTAATTCAAAGATGAATTCTTTATCTTCCTCACCGAACCTGTAACTGCCTTGCTTTTGTGTTTCCTTCCTCGTGATTCAGCACCATGTCCAGAACTGGGGTGGGGGGTGGGGGGGGACTCCCAGTCCTTGGTTTTACCGCGCCCTTCCCGCCAGACTCCGTTTTATGTCCTCATTACCTCCCCACTGGGTTATTGCAATAATTACCTAACCTCCCTAGCTAGTTTCCTGTTTTCAGCTCTCCTCTCCTGTTCATATTCTAAGTAACTAGCTACCAGAGAGCCCCTCTAACTGCTTAAAATTCCTCAATGGCTTGTGGGCTCTGGCACAGTCTCCTTCGCCTGGAAGGCAGTGCTTCTCATGGACTGGCCCCAGAACTCTTTTCTCTTTCTCACTTACTCTTTAGACTCTAACAGAACCATGCTGCATTCTTGAACTCATATTCTGGCATTTGACTCTTTGCCCATGGACCTCTATCTTTTCTCATCTTCGTTGCTAGGCAAACTCCTACTCATCTTCTGTGATACATGAACAATTAAGCCACTTCTCACATTCCTAATTTAACTTATATGGACAGGTTAATTGAACACCATAAGTACATGGAACCTTGAATAGGGCATGAGATTTTGTAGGTTTGTCCAGGTTAGTGTGATGCCCTGATAAATCCCAGAGTGACCTGAACAGTGAATAAAGAAGTATTTGCAAAGTCCCTTTGGAGGAATGGGGAGAAAGAGGAAAATTCAACTTCCCCATTTGGAGAAGGCCTGATATTCTCACAAGCAGTGGTGATAACCAAATCTATAGGCCAAGCCCTCAATCTGGGTTTGTTCTATGAAACATATCCCTGCAAAGGATAGGCTAAATTACTTAAAATTAGGCATAAGAGTCACCCAGAGAACCTGTTTTGTTGCTCAGATGTGGCCTATCTCTCTCTCAGCCAACACAACAGGCAAACTCATTGCCCTCCCTCTCTTTGTGGGACATGATTCCCAGGGGTGAAACCCCCCCCCCCAGCAACATGGAACAGAAATCCTAGAATGAGCTGGGACTCAGCATCAAGGGATTGAGAAAACCTTCTCGACTGAAATGAGGAAGAGAGAAATGAGACAAAATAAAGTGTCAGTGGCTGAGAGATTTCAAACAGAGTCGAGAGGTTATCCTGGAGGTTATTTTTACACATTATATAGATATCCCCTTTTTAGTTTATGGTGTATTCGTGTGGCTAGAGGGAAGTGCCTGAAACTTTAGAGCTGTGTTCCAATAGCCATGTTTCTTAAAGACGATTGTACAATGATACAATTTTCGCAAAGTGACTGTGATTGTGAAAACCTTGTGTCTGATGCTCCTTTTATCTATGGTATGGACAGATGAGTGAAAAATATGGATTAAAAAATAAACAAATAATAGGGGGAACAAAGGTTAAAATAAATTGAGTAGATTGAAATATTAGTGGTCAATGAGAGGGAGTGGTAAGGGGTATGGCATGTATGAGCTTTTTCTTTTTTCTTTCTTTTGCTGGAGAGATGCAAATGTTCAAAAAAAATGATCATAGAGATGAATTCACAACTGTGTCATGATATTGTGAGCCATTGATTGTAATCACGTCAAGAATGTTCATATGCCGAGAATGTTGGTATGTCGGTTCATTGTTTATAATAAAATGTTTTTTAAAAGAAAGAAAGAAAGAGCTAAGCCACTTCCCTGCAGCCTTTTCTTTCCTTCACTATCTCCCCAGTTACCTGCTTTTTCCACTAGATGAAAGCTCCTGAGCAATGACCCTATGTTGTTCTTCTTAGTATCCTCAGCACTTAAACTCAAACTTGGCACACTGTAGGTACTAAGTACCTGACTCCTCCTGGTATATAGTTCATGTTTGACACAATTAGGGTGGCCCTAAACCTTTGCCCAGGCAACTACCTCCTGCCTCGCCGTGCCAACTCCCACCCACCCTATGCTCAAAGACCATCTCCATGTCCATATCCCCATAAAATCCTCCCTTCACCCAGTTGTCTCAGGAAGATTTGGGAAGCAAGCCGGCTAATTGAAATCATTTGTAGTTAGATGATTGCTGAGAGGAGACGTGTTTCTCATTATCTTGGTTTGAAACTGTTCTATCCCCCAGAAGAGCCATGTTCTTTTAATCCTAATCCAATTTTGTGGGACAGCCATCTTCTTTTAATCCCGATCCAATATTGTAGGATGGGTCCTCTTGGTTAAGTTGTGTCCATGGAGATGTGACATACCCAGTTGTAGGTATGACCTTTTGATTAGAAGATTTCCACAGAGGTATGGCCCCACCCATTCAAGGTGCATTTTAATTAGTTTACTGGAGTTCTTTAAAGGAGGAAACATTTTGGTGAAAGCTCAGATGCAGACGTTTGGAGATGTCTGGAGATGCTTGGAGACAGACAGAAGCTCAGAGAAGAGGTTTCTGGAACCAGGAGCTGAAAGCATGGAAACCCAAAAGCAAAGAGCCAGCAGTCACCACATACCTTCCCATGTGACAGAAAAACCCTGGATGGGAATTGGCCTTTCTTGAGTGAAGGCATCCTCTAGTTGAGGCCTTAATTTGGACATTTTCATGGCTTTAGAACTATAAACTTGTAACCTAATAAATTCCCTTTGTAAAAGCTGATCCATTTCTTATATATTACATGCCGGTAGCATTAACAAACCAAAACACTCATCAAACCAAACAAATTTCTGATAGCGTTTTGGGTATGGGGAGGAAAAAAAGAATTTTATGATTCATGTTTATCTCCATGTTTTTTTCCATCTAAGACATAAGATCTTTTAAAATGTTTTATTGGAATCAAGAAATGTTTAAAGTTGATAAAACAGAAAGCAATATGTATAAGTTTTCTTCCAGAAACAATGATTGCATTCTCCACCTCCACCCCACTGTTACTGACATGCTGAGAGATTTCAAAGTTTCATATTCATAATTTAATTTGGTAGAATTCGGTACATTTAGTATTGGTTATTCAACATTTGTTTAATGAACGATGGGAGCAAGGCTAAACCTAAATTAGATGCTGAAACAGGAAAGCTGGCTTTATAATTTTTGGTCCTCCTCTCTGTAATGATTCCTACCCTGGCCAAAAAAAGCATCCTCACCCCTTACCCATTCCTTCCTGTGCAACTGTGGTTGACTCTTATGCTTTCTCAATTCAGACACTGAGATAACTGTTTGGGACAACAACACTGCTCTCCTTCCTATGGGTTTGTTCTGTGCTTTCTTTTCCAATCCTACCAATCCCCAGTTATCTTCCTAGGACCATTTTTCTAATCATCACATTATGAGAGTTCATCATTACATACGCACGGACCATTCCAATTCTGACAGGAACTCCCCTTGAAAATTACTTCTATATCAGCCCTGTGGTTTCCTGCTACCTCAACTGTGCCTCATGGTCTAGAATGGCAGCCTTATTTCCAAGGGTCCCACCTCTGGGTTTGTCCCCTGGGTGGTCCTGGATGACCCTACCCTTTCTCAACCATCCTCTGCATCAATTTTTTTTTTTTTTTTTAACATGGGCAGGCACTGGGAATTGAACCCAGGTCCTCTGGCATCGCAGACAAGCATTCTTGCCTGCTGAACCACCGTGGCCTGCCCTGCATTGACTCTTTAGTCTCAGCCATCCCTATGCTCTGTCCAGAAGGAGTTTTGGAGTATCCTGAAAATAACCAGCAGATGCAGTCCAAGTGTCTAGCTGGTCTTGTCTTCACTATTAATTTACTCATCTACTTATCCATTTACTTAGGAGCAATGTTTATACATTTAAAAGGGTCACTATCTGTAGTCTGCATTGTTGCTTTGCTGTAAAGGAATGGTTGGGATAAGGAAAATATCTGGATAGCTCTGAGACTTCAATTTCTGGGAATGCACTTACTCACTGGGGCTCCACATTTTGCACCTGAAATTCACAGGCCCTTCCTTTTCGCTGGACACCAAGAGAAAACAGGGGGTTGGTGAAGAGCCCACAGCCCATGCTCTGAGGTGCATTTCTCCTGCTGCTCCTGGAGATGACTTTTGGAGCTAGTGGGGTTGTGAATCCAGAAAGAGGCTGGAAGATGCTGCTGCCACAGCTTCTATAACTCGTGGGATGAAGTCTCATTTATCCCGAAGGCCCTGGCTCCAATTAATTTGGTGGTTCTCCAGTGGCCCCACTGAGCTTCGACGTTCTCTCTGTATACAGAAATACAGGCCTGTGTCCACTGCAAACAGAAGTCCCATCACGAGGCAGAAAACAATTTGGTGCCAAGGTAGAAAGAGCTGTGGGTTGGGTGGAACTGCTGGACCTATTGGGAGAGGTAGAGGGATGACATAAATGACAGGGATTAAGGCAGACATTTGGAATAAACAGTGAGGTCCCCCAGTGGTGAGCCTCTTGACACCTGACAAGAGACAGGTTCTATCTAGGACACGGCTGGGGAGTCTGGGGAAAGGCCTCTGCCTCCTCCCACTTCTCCACAGACTCCTGACCTTCAGCAACCTAAGCAGAGCACAGCTCATGCAACATTCAGCAAAATCTTATTCTTGTTTGGTGGTGGGATTTGACAGGGAGAGTTTAGCAAGTTAGGTTAGAGCCGGGTTTTGTGTGAAATTATGAAAGTTGTCAGTGTTTACATAGGCGTGTGTCATATGTATCAAAATTTGTGTGTGTGTGTGTGTGTGTGTGTGTGTGTGTGCTGCCTCAGCATCCATCTTACTTTGGCTAAGCCACCTGCTTCCATGCTGATCTTTTTGGCCTAGTTAACCAAAGAGCTTTCCAGCCCTGGGCCACACATAACAGCACAAGCCCATGTCTCCCTCTCCCTCTGCTTATGTGCTGCCCATCTGCTAGTTGAGCCACTTGAGCCAAACAAGCTTCTGGTCGACCCCTCATGGCACCGCCTCTGTCTCTGGGACCTTTGAGTAACAAACTATCTTTCCTTATACATTATGGGCTCCGTTTCCCATTGTGTTGACCCTGACTTCTACCCGGACCTAGTATTTAAAATCCAATTTAACTAAGTCAAAACAGTGTGCAAACATTATTTCTTTTTTTTTTTTTTTAACATGGGCAGGCACTGAGACTCGAACCCAGGTCTCTGGCATGGCAGGCAAAAACTCTGCCACTGAGCCACCATCACCTGCCCTAAACATTATTTCTTAATTCAGCAACTTTCTCTTTGTTTCAAAATATAATCCTAGTTTCCGTACCATGTTGTTCATTATCACTGAAGGAAATCTAAAAACGTCACTCCTTGAATTTTGCTACTCATAGGCACAAAATTGATAGTATTTCTTAGCTTGGTCCTTAACACAAAAGGGGAAGAGGCAGAATTCGTTCATTTTCAACATCATCGCCCTTAATATTGATATTGTTATTTTAAAATCATTCCTTGCTGTTGCCTATAAACTGGGAGCATTAGAGTGGATTTTTACTCCCTATTTAAAAAAAAAATTATTTTGGTATAAATTCAAACTTTTAAAAAAGTTAACAGAATAGTGTGAATAATTCTCACATATCCTTTACTTAGGTTCACTAATTGTTTTGCCCCATTTCCTTCATCACTTGCTGTCTCCTTCCTGAACCATTTGAGAGTATTTACTCTCCATTAAAAGTGGAATGAAATTATATTTTATCCAAATCGTGGCAGGGTTTGGTTGACATCTCAGAAGGTGTGGGTCTGTTTTGCTGCCTGGCCATACATAAGTTGGTCACAATCTGCGCCTTGCGGGGCTGGGCGCGGACGGGAGCTCTGTGCGGTCAGGGAGTTGGGAGCGCGGGACTGCGTCCCCAGGCAGCTCTGGTCCTGGAGGGGAGCCTAGGGGAAGGTGGCGGCCACCGCGCGGCTCCGCGCACAGGGCGCTCTGGGGCTGCGCGTCTCTCACCTTGAACAAGGAGGCTCACTCTCTCCGATGTAATGTTCTTCTCCCTAGTCCCAATAAGCCCCCTGCAGGCGTAGGAACCGCTGTCACTGGGGGCTGCTTTTGAGATGTTGAAGTCATAATTCAAATGTGAAAACCTCCTGGTTTTGCCATCTTGTAAATACGCGACCTTATGTACAGGAGTGTTCTTCCAGCTGCGACACCTCAGGAGGATGCTTTCCCCTTCCTGGTACACCCAGCGATGGGACTGGAGCAACAGCCAGCCTGAAAGACACAGAGAGCCCAGGTCCAGGAAGGCAGGGGCCTCAGTGCAGTCTGCTCACTCCCCAGGGCCAGGACGCAGTAGAAGGCCAGGCTGGCAGCTGCCTCCACATAGCTCCGTTTGGGGAGAAGCTATCTGGGCCCTGCATGAGAACTTGAATAACACCAAGCGCTTTTGTCTAATGGGAAAGGAGGAAAGGCACATATATGATTAAAATATAAGGCACAGAAAATAGACTCAGAGAAACTGAAGAAGTGCTGAGGGACACAGATTATTAGAAAGGAATGGACGTGATCATGGAAAGTTCCATGGGGGTGGTGCAGTCTAATCTGGGCATACTGAGGGCAAAGACAGGTTTGGGCTCATAAAATGGAGAGAAGTTGTTCTCACTGGGGGTGATGACATTTGCAAGGGCAAATATCAGGACAGAGTAAGCGTGCTTGTTCGTCAGTCAGCAGGCTAGCTGGGTTAGAGCAGGCAACCAGGCAGGGGGCTAGGTGAGAAGCCAGGTTGGAGACATCTGCAGGGTCCTAAAGTGCCGGACTTGGATTAGCTATGGCAAGTAATAAGGAGCTACAGTAAGTTTTAGATGAAAGAGTAAAAATGACATTTGAAAATGATTAGCCCCATTAGATTTTGGAAGGGAGAGGAGAGTAGTAGGAATATGGAAAGAATAAGGTGACCGGGTGGCCACAGGAAGGGCTGCAGAAATCATACAGGAATACTCAACATAAACACCAGGGCAGGGAAAGAAAGGCACACCTGGCAGTGCTCATGGAAAACTGGTGGTCTCTGAATAGCCACAGGGCCTTAATAAGCCCATCTTCTTTCCTGAACATGACTGGAGATGACTTTCAAGAGAGAAAATCCTTATCTTCAGGGACTATTTTTCACAACTGTCTTACTAAGCTGTCAGACTTTACTGTAGCACAGAAAGTACATAAAGTCATGCTCAGAAGGGGACCTGAATAATTTAAAATGATATTGCAGATAAATATTCTAATGGGATGAGAAAAACATTCAGGAGACAACGTTAAGTTAAAAAGACAGAATACAAAAGGTTTATATGCATGGAAGGGAAAATGGAAGGATATGCATTTAAATATTAACAGGGTTTTTCTCTGGAAGGTGGGACTACAGGTCTTTTTCATTTTCCCCCTTTCACTTTTATATGTTTTTGAAACTAAGCACAAATGACTTTCATAATTAGAAAAAAAACAAAAAACTTTACTACACAAAATTGGTATTTGGTTTTGATGCAAATTCTGTTAGGAAAAGTTGCCGCACAGAAGGTAATCTTCATTGCTTAAGATACATTATTTATCAAAAAGCATCATGCACCTATATATTCACTCAGTTTTTTAGCAGAAAGGTGAATGACTTTAGCAGCATAAGATTCCGGTTGACATTTAGTCTGGGAGCTTTGCAATGAACATTCTTCTCCCGGCCTGCCCTGCTGTGACTCAATGAATGGTCACACCCACGTTCATTCCATAAGTGTTTTACTGGGCAACATCTAGGTGCCAGGCACTGTGCAAACGTGGGATACCCAGATGACAAAGTCACATGGTTTCCAACCCCAAAGAATCTATAGTCTAGACACGGAAACACGCAAACTCAAGGCTAATTACAGCACGGTCTAAGAACAAAGGACGGCTGAGCCAAAGAGAACAGAGCAAAGGAATTGTGCCTGAAGAAAGCCAAGAAGGCTTCTCAGAGTTGGCGATAAGTGATATGGGTCCTAAAGGGCGATCAGGAGTATGCCTGGTGAAGTGAATGCTCACAGTCACAGTTTAATGCAGTTCTCATTGATTATTAGACTTCTAAAGCCTGTTTCTAAAGCTAAATTCAAGGCAAACTGATAACTCCCAGGCTTCATTTTTCTATCGCTTCCTGATGGTATTTCCCCATTTCATATGGAATTACGTGGCCATCTCTCACCAAGCAAGAACATAGACATTCCTTTCCGTAGCCCTGGAGTGTGAGGCCTGTCGGTTGGGTGGTAGGGTTGGAGGCAGAGGGGACACGAAGATCAGTCTCCCCAATTCCATGGAACTTCACACAGGTCCACTCCTGTTAGGCCCTCCCTGCCCACCCTCACTTTCCTCCCTCCCAATCTTGTTCCACGCAGCCACATTGTATAAATGGGGTGGCCGTGGAAATAGGGTCAGGCTTTCACAGTGATAGTGCAGGTGCCAAGTGTGATTCCAGGGATTCTAGAAAAGGACCTTGCCTCAAAATTACTACCTCTATTTCCTCCTGATATCTGGACTCTAACAGTGCATAAAAACTTTCATTCCATGATTAATGTGCAGGCTGAACATGTGTATACCTCCATTGAGAGAGGAGGTATTTACACTAAAATTTACACAAATTTGCACTAAAGTGTAAGCAACGTTTTGAGTGTGGCATTGAGGACATATATATGATAGGAGACAATGAAGGATGGTTTGGGAGCTTAGGACTTAACGTGGCTCACGGTTAGAAGGAGATTGAGGTTCTAAACATAAAGTCATTAATTTATTCAATAAAATTGTATCAATCATCTATTTTGTGCATCTTGTGTGAAAAGTGATTCCTGGAATTGTGCCAAGTGGCAGCCTGTCTCTATTACCTGGCCCTTTTTGAAATTTTGCCTAAGCTTTAGAGCTAGGACCGTGACTCTGATATCAGTAATTGGGACTGCAGATCATCTCATCTTAGTCTTAACGCCCAAGAAAATGTTCTAATCCTCTCCAAGTCCTTCAGAGCCTCTCGTGGCGCCATTTCTCAGTGACCACCCCCCTTCCCTCCATCAGCTCACCGGCGTGGACGCTGAGATGCACCGGGTCGCTGAGCGAGGAGAGGCCTGTCTGACACCTGTATTCTCCCCGGTCTTCAACTGTGGCAGCTGCGATGAAGTAGCTGGGGTCCTGCTTTGAGAGGAGGCTGCCATTGTAAAACCACTGCGTGACACCGTCTCCAGGAGGGGAGGGTCCCTGGCACCTCAGAGTCACATTGTCGTCTTTGAGCACTCTGTCCCACGGCGGGTCAAGGAGCACCACAGCCTTTGGGTGATCTGCTGGGGAGGCAAGAAGCGGCGGGGTGTGGGGGCGTGAGTATGAGGGGCTGAGCAGGCCCTACATTGGCCTTCCCAGGAGACTCAAAAGGGGACCACGCTGTCCCGCAGTCTTAGGGCATTGTGGAGGCTGGGAAGCACTGGGCTCTATTCTTTTCTCCCTGCTCTGGACTGTGAGGAAGACTGATGAAAGAAGCAGAGGGACAAGCACTGAACTGCCCCTGCCAACCCCAACTTGGCAGTTATGCTCCCACCAGGCATTTCTTTTTTTAAAATTTTTTAAAAATTTATTTATTACTTAAAAAATTAAGAAACCAAATAAAATATCCACATATATATTCAGTAATTCACAATATCATCACTTTGTTGCATATTCATATCTTAGAACATTTGCATTAATTCAGAAAAAGAAATAAAAAGACAATAGAAAAAGAAATAAAATGAACACAGGAAAGAAAAAAAAAAAGATTATACCTACCATACCCCTTACCCTTCGCTTTCATTGATCACTAGCATTTCAAACTAAATTTCTTTTAGGATTTGTTCTAAATGCTATTATTTATTTATTTATTTTTATTATTATTATTTTTTTATTCCACATGTTCTACTCTTCTTTTGACATGGTAGATAAAAGGAGCATCAGACACAAGGTTTTCACAATCACACAGTCACATTGTGAAAGCTATATCATTGTTCAATCATCCTTAAGAAACATGGCAACTGGAACACAGCTCTACGTTTTCAGGCAGTTCTCTCCAGCCTCTCCATTACATCTTGAATAACAAGGTGATATCTACTTAATGCTTAAGAATAACCTCCAGGATAACCTCTAGACTCTGTTTGGAATCTCTCAGCCATTGACACTTTGTCTCCTTTCACTCTTCCCCCTTTCCACCAGGCATTTCTTAACATCCCGTGGCAGTTCATCCTTCTCCCTTCACTTGATCAAATCACGATAATGAAGCAAACTTACCAGCCCGCAGACCAGCTGCAACTGTAAGAAAAAAGAGTGAATCAAACATTGAGCAGGAGAGACTAGGATGACAGGAGTGTGGGATGAATTTAAACAACCCTGCCCACCCGAGACCTGGGAAGCCAGTGTTCCGAAGAATCAATCTATTTATAATGTATACCTCTCCTCCTGCCCTCTGGTCTCCCAGGCACAGGCCTCCTGCCTCAGGGCCCACCCAAATCCCTG
>PVIY010024036.1:0-38583 GCA_004026745.1 Myrmecophaga tridactyla | reverse complement strand
AAACCTTGAACTTCATCGGCCTTCTTGAACCAAGGTATCTTTTCCTAGATGCCTTTGATTGGACATTTCTATAGACTTGTTTTAATTGGGACATTTTCTCGGCCTTAAAACTGTAAACTAGAAACTTATTAAATTCCCCTTTTTAAAAGCCATTCCATTTCTGGTATATTGCATTCCGGCAGCTAGCAAACTAGAACACCATATTTATCATATTTTTAAAAATCTTAATTTTATCTTTTCTCATTTCCTTATTTATTCAGCGACGGCTTTTAAATTCTGTTCTTCAGACTTTTAAAATGTTGGAGTATTAATTTATTATTTTACCATCTCTAATCCTGCTTTTAATTCTTCTGCTTAATTTCAGTTTCTCTTTGTCTTTGCTTATCTCTTCTATCTCAATTTTGATGCTGCTATTTTTTTCTCATGCTTCATAAAGCTTTTATATTTTGTCCTCTAGCAGTCTGCTGAAAATCTCAAATGACTTTTTACAAAATTTCATCGGGGTTTTGTAGTTTATTTGCATATGGATGATATTCTTTGGTTTTATAATTTTGATCAGTAAACTATTTAGAGGTTTTTTATTTTTATGTTTGTTCATCCACTGATGAGGACAGATCTGTTTAGAACATACGTTTGCCAACAGAACAACAACATGGATGTCCTTGACCTGCTATTTATTATACATAGATTTTTAGTTATATTCCAGATAAATGGGTTTAGCTATTAATCCAATTCCCAGGGAGTGGCAGGTTTAATCTACTGGGGTTCTGCTAAACTGGAAAGGAATGTTTTCCTACCACTACATTACGATTTCTGAGATATCTTTATACATGGACTACATTAAAACTAGTCTCCACCATTCATTAGTTCTAGGGATCTTTCCTTTCTGGTTCTCCCACAGTGATTTTTACATGTGCGAATTGAATCTATGAGGTTACAATGACATATCAGTGCCCATTTACTTTGAGACAAATTGTGTATGTGTTTTGGAGGGGAGATGGTAATAATATCTGAGTGGATGCTGAATTAAAATAAATACTATCATCAGAAGTTGGGGATATGGAAATAGTACTTGAACAGCTTTAAACCTCAACACCAATATAGTAGATGGGCAATTGCTCAGTTTTCTGATGGAAAGACCTCAAATTTGTAAACTAGAATGGATAATCAGGCAGGAGGGATAAAACATTCCTTTCTACTATCATATGCACATAGCACATCCATCAGCAATTATACTTCTCAGTTTTATTACATTAATCAGTATTTCAGAGAAATTCCTATATGATCTTTGAAAGTCAGAGTCTGCTTTTTTAGTGATGTTAGGGGTTTTTGTATTTCTTTGCCTTTTTGTTTATTTTAGTGAAAAGTTGTAAAGATGGCATAAAGCCAATATTGCTAAATCAATTTTAAATCAGAGGCTATATTAGCTTTGATCTTACAATGTGATTCAAAGATTCATGGAAAACTAGAGAGCTAATTGAAGATTAGAAACTGCTTTAAAAAAGAGACTAGGGAGAAAAGATAAATAATTTACTCCTTGTTTTCCATGGACAGTACTTTGCCTTTTAAAGACTTTTAGATATAAAATGTGTTTATTGTAAGAAATGCATGTATACACTAAACATTAAAGGACTCTTATTCTCCTCTCTAAAACCATTCTACCAAAGTAACTGTGTGTGCACATTTTGAATGACAAAAGCTATGAATTCTATAAACATGCTATTGTGTCTTAACAAGTAGAGCATCTCAAAAATATCTATCAAGAAATTAAATTATACCTATAGATATGTAAGAAGACATCTAGAAGAACCATGAGAAAAACTCAAGTTTATATAGACAGCTTACAGAAAACTTCAAAATAGCATGAACTTGAACTTTGGAACATTTTCTACAGTTTAAAGTACTCTGAATTCCTTTAGCCTTCTTTTATGTTTTTACTTTGCTGAGACTGATGATGTAAGTCTTCACCATTTAGTGACTGTTTTGCAGTATGTTTTCCTAACTTATTATTTTAAATTAATATAAATTAATATACCATGCCTTATTCTAGATGCTGAGATAAAGCATTTAATAGAACCTATCCTCATGGAATTTAAATTCAACTGGGGAATTGGATGATAAAACAAATATGTATTTAATATGCTGTCAGACGTGCTACAAAGAAAGTAAAGCAAGGTAAAGGGAGGTAGTATTTTCGATAGAGTAGGTAGGGAAGACCTCTCCAAAGATTAAAACATAGACCCTAATGAAGAGACAGAATGAGCCATAAACAAATGTGGGCAAAGCACATTTTAGACAGTCCCTGAAGTTTTAATGTGCTTGGTTTGTTTGAGGAACAGAGAGGGGAGGTGAAAAGTGATGAGAAAGGGTTAGAGGGATAGTAAAAGAATAAGAATTCTATGATCATGTAGGCATGGTCAGTAATTTAGATGTTATTCTAAGTATGAAGAGAAGTAATTGAAGGATTTTGAGGTAGGAAATAAGATGATCTTAAATCACTGTGTTTGCTATTTGAAGAATATACTACAAGTTCAGGAAGTGGGCAAGGATGTAAAGAGGAAAATCAATTAGTAGTTATTAAGATAGATCAGATGAATAAGCTTTTTATATCCATAGATAATTTATCCAAAGATAAATTAGCTTTTTATATCCATAAAGTCCACAAAACGGCAGTTTTTGGCTAGTAAAAGTAATGTCACATCTTAAGTGAATAGTTTTTCCTTAAATCCATATGTGCTTGGAAAAGAGAATGGGTGTCACTGGACCTTCAAAGTGACGTTTGTTCATGTGTGAGTTATCTTTGGATATAGATGTTTTCTGTTCCCAAGTAATCATGCCCACTGAACACAAGTACACTAACACAGTTGAATGTCTTGAACCTGAGAGGAATACTGCATAAGAGAGATGAACCCCAAGCTCTTCTCACCTCAATTTGGTCATGTACTTTGTCTGAAAAGTGCTTGCATTGCCTCTACCCTTTTGCATGTTGCCCTTTGCTCTGTAACTGAATAACTCCAACTTTTCCTTATTTCCACTTTCTCTATTATTAATTTAACCAGACTTCTTAAATTTTAATTGGTCAGCTGCTAACCTTATTTATTCCGCAAACCCGTAGTACATAATTTTTGAATAAACAAGGTTTTTCAGAAGCATATACAATACCTTATAGCAGAAATATCCATATCAGTCAAGGTTCTGACTGTAAAATAGCAACTACTTCAGGTGTTTTAACAGAGGAGATTATATGCTTATAAAAATATTGGAAGTTCTGGGGAGCAAACATCAGGGTAAGCTGCCAGCCATTTGGAAGTCACAAAGTTGCAGAAATCTCAGGAAACCATCATCAATGATCTCAGGTGCCTGTCAGAGAAAAACTCCAGAAACACTCTGTAAAGCCTTAGAAAGGGGCAACAATCATCTCTGCTTATCTTCTGCCTTCTAAAATTTATACCATGTCTTTCACTAGTAAAATCTAAATGCTAGCAAAGGATCTGGGAAATATGGTTCCCAGGATTACAGCTCCTGCCATGCAGACAAGATCTCTGCAGGGAGTGAAGACGAAGGCTGGTTGGCCTAAAATAGAACATTCAGGACAGCTCCCCACTCTTCTATAACCCCACAGTGACCACTGTGCTGTGACACCCAGGTACCCCTCTAGGAAGGAGGAGTTTATTCCCCTAGCTGCTAGGAGTGCTAGTCAACCCTTTCCAGAGATTGCCTCAGCTGACCCACAGTCATGCCTCCTTTCCAGGATGGCCTGCACCTGCTGATTGATTGTCAGAGTAGAAAGTCCTGTCTGCCTCACACCAACTCCTTTCATTTTCCAAATTCACCATAGGGTCGGTATAGATTTCTAAGACTATCGCAGCTCTTTTTCTCCCTCTGTTCAACACTGCTTCCTTCCCCTCCTTTCCAGGAGATTTCTAAGAACACCCTCTCATGAGTCTCCTGCACATTAATCTCCATGTCAGATTCTCTTTCTTGGGAAGCCCAACCTGTGGTTACTCAGAATCTATACATAGCCTTCTAAGTGTACTTAAATTTACAGTCTCAATAGCATGTTTCCATTAAAGATAGTCCAACTATCCTTTATATAAATGATGACATTCTTTACCTACCCAAAAAGGAGAAAACCAAACTCCCATTTATGTTATTCATTTTGCAGTGATGTTGTTCTTTTATTTTGTTCATAGTACCCTTTTGTTACCCTGTAGTTTAAACATAGAATTACATGTTTTACCACCTGTACCCTTTAGGTAAATTCGTAAAAGGAGATCGGGGAAATTATGTAATGTATACTGGTATACATATATCACAAAAACCATGGCTGATATTTTTAATTTCTTTTCGCTGTTTCTTTAACTTTACCTTTTCCTCTTAGCACCTATGCATATATACATAAGATGGAATGAACCAAATTTAACTCCTGTAGGATCTTCCTCAGGTTTTCCTATTGGGCTATTACAATATTTCATCATTAACTTTTATCATTGCACATGGAAGTACTAAGAGGTAAGTCAGAAAATCCTTTATATTTCAGCCATGTACTCCCTTGACCCCACTAAGAAGAAAGAACCCATATTTCCATGGTATTTAGAGATACTTATCCCAATCAATATAAACATTACTGAGCTTTTGTTGTGACACAAAACAACCCTCAAAACCCAGAGACTTACAACAGTAAATGCCTATATCTTACTTATGATTGTGAGAGTCAGCTGCAGTTCTGCTTGGCTCTGATTTGCTTGCATCAGCTTGGCAGAGCTTTGCTCCATATGTCTTCTCATCGCTAAGACTCAGTCTGATGGAAAGCTTCCTGCTGTTCACAGGAGTCAAGGCATGCATTCTGATTCAAGCTCTCCTCAGATGTGCTAAATATCACATCCACATCTCATTGACTAGAGCAAGTCACATCATCAAGCTCCAAATTAATGAGTTTTGTAATGTGGAGTTTGCAAATTTTCTCTTTATTTGTTTAAATGAAATGTGGTTTTCCTATAAAAATAAAGCTCCTTTTCTTTTTAATCATGAATTCAGCTAATTACAATTATGATCATTTATAGTATCTCAGGTCTCTTTTCTGTCTTCTTGTTTTATTGTCCCTCTCTCCTTCCCCCCTCCCTCCTTCCTATTCTTTCTTCATTTTTTCCTGCTTTCTGTTCATCGCTTCTGCCCTTTGCTGTGTTTGTCACTTTTAATCTTTCTACTTTGCTCTTCTGTATTGACTTGAAATGAAGGAATGCTAGTAAGGAACTAAATGGCCAAATTTCACTCCATAAGGTACCCCCAATTTATAATCTCATCAATGGAGCCAAAGACCTTCCTGCAGTATGCAACAGGTCAGAAGCTCACAACATTCCTAGGCAGAATATAACTTTGTGTTATGTATGTAAAATTATATGAATTTTATTAAATTATGTTAATTACTAACTCATTACACCTAATAACTATTTTGCACAATTATAATCATCCTTACCACTAAATGTCATATTAAATTTGTAAGTTGTAGTCATTTGCAGTATTCAGCTTGGCTCATGCAAACCCAGCATAACAAAGTTTTCACCTTAAAACATAGGAAAAAATACATGAAAACAAGTCATTCTTCTAGAGACTATTGCCAATTAAGTGTCCAGTCCTCCAATTAAATCTCGGGTCTGCTGCTTAAATCTCTGAGTCTCTGGGGAAGAGTCCCAGGCATTACTAGTTTGTTAAGCTTTTCAGATGATTCCAATAAGCAGTCAAGTTTGAGAATCACTGAACTAGACTAAGACTCCAACTTGTTTCCCACACTTCACTTACCCCTCTTTCACTCACTCCTTCTCAGGACGTGACTGATTTAATTGATTGGTGAGTTTTGAACAAAGAAACTAAGTTTAGCTCCTTTTTCTCCTTCTCCTGAAGCCAGCATGTCTTCAGAGATGATATGCTATGATCTGTGATTTACAAATGGTAAAGTGGCCACACTCAGGGAAGTTTGTTTTCTTTGGATCAGTAGAACCACTTATTGAGTAGCGAAGTATTAGCTACCATTGATTTCTACCTGCCTGACTCCTCTGTCTATCTCTCAACTTGGAAAATGAAGAGAGGCCTCACTTATTTAGTCCCACAAAACCACAACAATACTTATCATATAAACATAGAAAATACATAATACCAGACATTAATATTACTGATATTACCTTTTCAAGTCACTGACATTTTTGAGGTTCTTTTTTCCTTTATACTCACTTTTTTTCTAGTCTACCTCTTATTTTCCTACTAGATTATTTCATTATACTTTTATGAGATCTATCAAATGGTAGACAGTCACAATTTTTCTCTTTCTTGGTATTTCTCTCTCCCATCTTTGTTATTCTTCAGCTTCATTCCAAAACTCACACTATGTATCTCATCATTAATGGACATTTCTCTTATTTTGATACTTAGCATTTTATTCTCCTTCTCTAAACACAACTGTATACCTTGGATAAACTTTGAATTGGATAGTAAATCCCTTTGTTATTTATGGGGATCAAGTAATTTGTGGGGGCTGGAGGGAGAAAATAAAGATTCAATATTTCCATGAAATTGAGTACCATGTTGAAAAATGCACCCTTCTATATGGTCCAGTACTTTGCTTATGGAAGCATATAACAGAATATCATTTATCACCTTTAAAATACATTTCATCTGTATATATTTTCTTGATTCACACTGATACTACTGCATTTTGTTTGAGATGTATCTATAGCACTCATTGGAAGAGTATATATAAGTTGTCTCTGGCTTAAAAGAAAACCTTTTGGGAGGCTAGGATCATCCACTTAGAAATGGAAAAAAAAGATCAAACTATCTTTGCCATGAATTTATATCCATATTGCCTGTTCACAATGTTATTTTCCCTGACTTTCAAAATAAGTAGTTCTTAAATCATTTTGGGTCATAAAATCTTTGAAATCCTTTAAAACTGCAAGAACTATGGAATCTCTATGCAGAAAATTTCAGACACAAACATATTTACATAATTTTGTACAGAGAATTTCTGTAAATGTTTTCAAAGTCCCAGTTAGTTTTCAGTGGATTTATAACTTATGGTCCAGTGGCAGAGCACTTTATACCACTAAGTGCAAAATTTTAATTCAGTGCAGACATTTTAACTGATACTGTCTCCTAATACTAGTAAAATCATGGTAATTGCTCTTTGTATTGGTTGTTTTTAGCCAAACCTGAAAAAAAGGTGAAGTTTCTCTCTGCTACCTCCATCCAACTTATTTGAAAACTGATGTAGTTTACCAGAGCTGCCATAACAAATACACAATGGATTGGCTTAAACAAGCATCTATTGTCTCATGGTTTTGAAGTCCAAAATCAAGATATTGGCAAGGCCATGCTTTCCCCTAACTTCTCCTAGTGTTCTGGTGATTGCTCTTCTGGTCTCCTCCGACTTCTTGCTTCTTCCTTGTTCTCGTTTCTCCTGACTGGCTTCAAATTTTCTCTCTTTTTAAGGCCTCTACTAATATAGATTAAGACCCACCCTGATTCAGCGTGGCCAAATCTAAACTGATAACAATATCATCCAAAGTCCTATTTACAGATGGGTTCAAACTCACAAGAACATGAATTAAAAGTATGTCCCTTGTGGGATACATGATTAAACACATTCATGTTCAGTGACACCTCTTTTCCCACTTTCTTAGCCCCTCGCTACCTCTTGTCCTCAGACTCTCTCCTACTCTCCCACTGGTGGTGGATTGAATTATGTACTCTGATTTAGACTTGTTTTTGATCTGGATCCTGTGGTCTTGAGCCCATTGTAAATAGGATCTCATAAAGATGTTATTTTAATCAAGGTATGGCCTGACTGAATGAGGGTGTGTCTTATTCTAGATTACAGGAGTCCTTCATAAATAGAGGAAATTCAGACATAGGAAAAGAAAACCACAGCAAGGAGCCAGTGTCCAGAAGTCAGCATTAACCCAGAAGGAAATGCGAAGATATCACCCTGTGTGTCACCATGTGACAGGAAATCTGAGGAACCCAAAGATCACCAGCAGCCAGCACCAAAATGCTGGCTTTGGGGTTTGGCTTTTCTTTGGGGAGAAAGTATCTTCATGCTGATGCCTCTGTTGTGGACTTCTCCTAACCTCAAAAGTGTGAGCTGATAAATTCCCATTGTTTAAGCCAAAGGATTATACAGTATTTGTCATAGCAACCTGGCAAAGTAAGAAACCATCTGAATATATTTTCAAAGAAGAACAAGATGAATTCTTGCATATTGAGGTGTTAATAAGAGATATGTTTCAAGGTTTACTTATTCTCATAGAAATTTGAATTTTCACATGAAAAAGCATTAAAGTTAAAAGTATTACTAATTATGAACTATCAAGCATCAGCCAGATCACCTAGGAGAATTTCTCTTTGTTTAATCATATTATTCAAAAATAAATACTGAGTCCTTGTATGTGAGGCACTATTTCAGGTATTTAGAATTGATTGATAAGCAAGATCTTGTCTTTGCTCCCGTAGTGTCACCATCTATTGAGGTGATACAGACAATAACCAACTAATTTAATAGGAAAGATAATATCAGTAAATGGTAATTTCTATGAATATTTTGAATTGAATGATTCATTAGAGGGTGTCTTATAGGGAGTGAAGTGGAGGACTGAATTAGAAAGTATGATCAGGAAAGATATTTCTCAGGAGTTCAAAATTAAAAATAAGAGCAACACAACCATGTTTAAAGTTAGAGAAAGAGTTTGGTAAGATGAAGGAGACAGTTCCAGTTTCTGTTGCCCTTTATCTGGCCAATGTCATACTAGTGCTCTCTGAGAAATGACCCTGAGCTGGGAGTTTGCTTGGAGAAGTCAAGAGACAGAAATTAGTTTTATATATGAAGTGAAGGGAAATGAAGAGGGAGGTATGAAAGATAAGGATAAGGATGTAGACAGAAACGTAATCATGAAAGTCTTTCATGGCAAGAAGCTTTAATCTTTTTCTAATAAGTGTAATGGAATTCATTAAGAAAGTTTATAGTTGGGATTCAAAGCTATGGCTGGTGTGTATGCATATATATTTTAATTTAATTTATTGAAGTAAATTTGCATACACTAAAATGCACCCAACTTAAGTGTAAAGTAAGATATATTTTAACAAATTGCTCCAACTAGGACATGATCCTTTCTAGTACTCAAAAAAATCCCCTTGTGCCCCTCTGGAACAAACTCTCCCTCATACCATATTCCTATCCCCAGTTCCAGGCAACCATTGGATTGTTTTCCACTAGTTTTGCCTCTGCTTGAATTTCACATATATAGAATCAGATCATTTTTTGTTTTGGGGATCCATGCATGTTACTGTCTGTATCATTACTTTGTTTCTTTTTCGTGGTATTCTATTGTATGGATGCCAAAATTTGTTTATGCATTCACTTATTGATGAACTTTTTTTTTCATTTGACGCTCTTAAGAACAAAGTAGAGTGAACAATAACATACAAGTCTTTGTACAGACATATGCTTACATTTCTCTAGAATAAATATATAGTAGTAGAATTGTTGGATTTTATGGTAAATGCACATTTATCATTATAGAAAACTACCAAATTATATCTCAAAGTAGTGGTAACATTTTATATTTCCATCAGCAATGCATTAGATTTCTTGCTGCTCCATATCCTTGCCAACACTTGATGTTATCAGTCTTTTACAATTTTAGCCATCCTAGTAGATGTATAGTGGTATCTTATTCTGTTTTTAATTTATATGTCTCTGAAGATTAATGCTATGGAGCATATTTTCAGATTCTTATTGATAATTTTAAATCTTCTTTTGTGACGTGTCTTCAAATCTTTTACTTTTTTACAAAATGGATTTTTTTGTCCAATTTTATTCTTATTGTAAGGGTAAAGAACATTTATCACATGTTCTGGATATAAGTCCTTTTTCAGCTATACTTATTGAAAACATTTTTCAATTTGTAATGTTTTTGCTTACTTATTTTTTTTAAATAAAATAATTTTACATTCTAATGAAATACAGTATATTGTTTTATCTGTTAAGGTTTCTGCTTTTTGTGCTTCATCTAAGAAATCTTTGCTTTTTTCAAAGTCACAAAAATTTTTCTTCTACATTTTCATTTAGAGTTTTTATAGTTTTATTGTTTTTGGTATGATCTATTTTGAGTTAAATTTTACATAAAATTTTTGGGGTAAAATTTGAGGTAAAGATAAAAATTAAGCATTTTCAAATGGATATCCAGTTGTTCTAGTACCATTTATTTAAAGTGCTATTCTCACCCAATTGAATTATTTTAGCATCTTTGTCAAAAATCAGTGACATATCTGTGTGGGTCTATTTCTGGACACTATTATGTTCCACTAATCTATGTGCATTTCATGATTACTATAGCTCTACATTAAGTCCTGAAAAGAGGTAGAATCTTTTTGAAATTTGATTTTCCTATTCAAGGCCCTTTGTTTTTCCAGATATATTTTAGAATCATTTTGATGATTCATATACAAATTCTATTGGGATTTGGATTTGGATTTCATTGAATCTGTTGTCCAATGATCAATTCTGATGTCTGAAAACTGTTGCCTTTTATATTTGTCCACTTTTAGAGTTGTTATAATGGGAATATTATTCTAGTTACTATGTCACAGCTGGGAGACAGAGTCCTTGGCCTCATCTACAATTTATTCCTGATGCTTGTAAAAGTTCTATTTTTCATTTATTTATGTTAGTATTTGATTACATTCTGTCTTCTACTCTAGACAGTATACTTGATGAAGAAAGGAGAAATGTCCCTTTCTATTCCATCTGTGTCTCCACTATCTAGCTTACCTGGTTCATTATATCATAGGTGCAAATGACTGAATTATATACTAATATATCATAATTTATCATACATTATCATATATATGATGTGTGTTTGTAAAATATCTCATAGCATTGTAAAAATTAAATGAGATGATAAATGTAAAGTCTTTAGCATAGTTCCTGACACACATTTGGTATATGATAAATGCATTACATTTACTATCTTGTTTAATTTTAACAACTTGAAGATATAGTTTATTCATATTTGGTAGATAACACAAGGTTTAATATGTTTTTGTAACTTATTAAAGTCACAAAGCTAGCAAATTTCAGATCCAGAATGTAAATGTCAGGCTATCTGACTTCATAACATGTGATCTTAATTTCTATTCTACACTGCAAATGCCTGTATAGTGAAGAGAGATGAAGGATTTTTTAAAAATAATATTGTCAGATGGATGGAGAAAGAGTGGCTGCTACAAAAATTGAAAAAGAATGATTGGAAAGGTAAAAGAAAAACCACTTTGGAAGACAAATACCACAAAACATTTATATTACTGGGCACAAAAGTCAGTTTACTAGTTCCTTGGATAGTTGAAAATAATCTCTTATTTTGAACAATCTGGATTTTCCCTAGGTCTGTTTCTTTCCACTTCTGAATTCACAAAATAATCCACAAAACCTCCTGTGTCTTAAGAACTGTGGTTCTTAGAATTAAAAACATACTTGAATACCTTGAAGCTTCCAACCCCATATCACATATTTTTCCTAAGAAGTGGGTACCAAATAACTCAATAAATTTCTGTATGGATGTATAAGCAAAAATTGTGTGAAATCCCTAACATATATATGACCTTTAGTAGCACATTTGTTAATTAAGAAAAACAGATTTTAATCATTCATATGCTTTTTTAGATTTATAAAAGTTTATATATCTATAGTCTATTAACAAATTTTCAGTATTTATATTAAAAATTATAATATAAATAATAGATGTTAACATGTTATAATAAAAACTGCTTATCAATAATTGCATTTTTCCGTCCTAACCTACTAGGGAAGTTTGAACCTAGAAGAGGGAGGGGATGGAGTTAATTTCACCCACTTTTGTATTCTATGTTAAGTGAGGAAGAAAAGAAATAAGAACACCTTTTTCCCCCTTCAGATGACGGGAAATTACAATCATTAGATAGGATAATAGAACTTTTAAACTCTACAAGACTATCAATAATTAAAAGTGTCCTGAAATCATAGAATCTGTCAACATGGGGTCATTAGGAGATTTGCTACCCAATGGGAAAATGAATTTTGATATGGTATATTTGAGGAGAGCCATGCAATAATAATTTCTAAAAAATGTTTTCAGTTTATATTCCTTTGAGCTGAGACTGTTTAATATATCGATTGCAATTAGTGCTGAAGATACTATTTGATCTGCCCTTATGAAAATCTTTTCTTTAGAAAGGACATGTTATACAACTATGTTAAAATAAAAGTTAACTACTATTTTAATAGTTTGGACATGTAATGATACTAATATAAATCAAAGAAAGTAGAATTAAAGTATAAAAGCATAGGAAAAGTAACGATGATCAGAAGTAACTGATATGCATCTTTTCTTTTTTTAATGTTTTGTAGATGTGAGGTCAAAATGGAGCATGGCCCTTTTAAAAATAGTTTGGAATAAAGGTTTATGTCCACAGGTCGTCCTTTCTATTCATTTTATTTTATAAAAAGAAGAATGCATATCTCATTTTATTTTATACAGAGAGGAATGCATATTCATAAGAAATTAGGAAGTAAAGCCTAAAAGTCAGATATTCAAATAGCTCTTTTCATTGGAAACTCCCTCAGGCCATAATGATTGATTACTTCTTATTTCTTTTTTGAAAGAAAATGTCAGGCATAGATGCTTAACAGAATTTGAGTTTTAAGTAGTTTGAAGGATAAGTGACTAGAGTTAGAATAAAATCTTTACAGTCTGCTATTGAAAAAACATTTTAGAACCAGCTAAATTTTTTGACCAAACATTTTGGGAAAAATGTGATAAAATATATTTATTGAAAATTTTAGTGACAAGCTCAAGTGTATATTGATGGTATTGTATGAGTAAATATAAATTGAAAGAGAAAAAAAATAATTTTCCCTGGTGCAAAAGAGGGGGAAAAATCCAACCCCCCACCCCCTTTTTAGAGTATTTTCTTTAGACAACTTGACGATTTATAACTGCAAATTCTTTCTCTGTCTCTCTGAGGTGCATGTAAATATTTAAAAAAAATAAATAAACCTTTTGGCAGTTTTAAAACCCAAGAAGACTTTTTTCAAGGACCTGGGAGTCACATCTTTGAACTGCAAAAATCAAGAAAGATAGCTTCCCTATCTCCACTTTCTGTGGGAGAGTGGAAGCCTGATTTCAGTAGGTGCTTGGCTCCAATTTACAAACCTACGTCCCATTATAAAGATATGAGATGTTTTATTTTTCCTTCAGAAAAAAGCAATTAACAAACACAGGCAGCTATTCCAATTACTAGGAATAGGTGAATTTAAGATAAACTGTATGTGACAAATGGTGCCTTCAATTCGTCTTACTTGAGGAAAACTTATCCTTGATCTTGAGAACATAAGATAAACATCTGCTTGGCTATATAAAGGTGTCAGATTTCCTTCTGTCTTTGCAGTTTTTTAGTGGATTGCAAATGATTAATTGCCTTCTGGTTTTAATGTTTATGCAATAATATAATTGCCCACTTTTCTCATCTACCTTTGTGGAGTTAGGAGCAGATTGTTTTTTTTAAATTGTATTTCCCCAACCATGTGCATATGTTTTGTGGCTGTATTTAGGTGGAAGAATGGAGTTAAGTGAGAAGAGAACATTCACAAAATATATGGCTAATTATTTACATTATCACAAGAAGAGCTGCTGCAATACTAAGCCATTATAAAATTTGGATTAATCTATATTGGGAATCATTTTACAGGAAAAGAACTAAAATTGCATGATTTTCACCAAAAAATGAGATGAAAATTTTACAAGGTATCTCATCTCTCAATTAAGCAACTTTTTAAAAGCAATTTTTTTAAACACACTTTCTTGCTTAAGGAATAAAAAATTCCATATTTAAGTTTTACTTTTGCCATCAGTGGATATTAGCTGATTAATCTTTCATTTGAATCTAGTTCCTTAGATCTGCTTTCCAGTATTGGCTCCAACTAAGCATGTCAAGTAACTTAACTTTTCTTAGCCTCTACCTCTCCCTCTACCATCCTCACTCCCCGCTTCCATCACTGCCACTAGATGCAAATTCAGCCATTCTTGAAAAATTGGTCTGCATCCTGCCTTTTATGTACTGACATTTTGAAAAAATTGTATTTATGCATCCAATTGTATTTGATCCCATAAATCTTAAAATGCAGCTTTTTAAAAGATTTCAGTGAGTCTTCCTATAAATGTTGACAGCAGGAAATTATCACCATCATCATACTTATCAGCATCCTGATAATTGTTTGAGCTCTTACCATGGCAGGCACCCTTTTAAATACTTTATATACATTATCCAATTTACTCCTTAAAATACCTAAGGAAGGTGTTTTAGTTTCCTAGGCTTCTCCAATAAGTACTATGCAATTGGTTGGTTTATACAATGGGAATTTATTAGTTTACAGTTTTGAGGCCAGGAAAATGTGCAAATCAGGGCATTAACAAGGTGATGCTTTCTTCAAGGCCACCCTTGACTCCTCTGCCATGTTGCAAGGCATATGTCAGCATTTGCTGGTCTTTCCCTTCTCTTCCAGGTTTCGTTTCAGCTTCTTGCTTCCTGTGGCTTTCTCTTTTTCTATCTGAATTCCATTCTCTTATCAAAGCTCTAGGATGAAGACTCATTTTGACTGAGGTGGGACACACCTAACTGAAGTAGTCTCACCGAGAGGTCCTACTTATAATAGGTTTACATCCAGAGGAAAGTTAAATTTAAGAGCATGTTTTTCTGTGGTACAAACAGCTTTCAAACCACCACAGAGAGTTAACCCCATTTTATATATTAAAGGAGAGATTAAAGGATAAAGAGATTGTTCCAACCCAGCTCCTGAAGAATGCAGGTTGGCACAGCCCCAAGACCAAAGAATATGTCAGGCATGGAGTAAGACATGAATTTTATTACGACTTAAGAACAGACAATTCCTCCAGATGGCAGCCATTAGGTAAATGGAAGTCAGCACTCCATACAGGTGGGGGTGCAAAGGACAGTTTATAAGGGTTTAGAACAAGGACATTCCATAGGGTATGAGAATAGAGTCTTAGCAGGGTCTCATGATAGAGGGGTTTGGAGATCTGTTATCAATATATCAGGGGAGAGGACTTTTACTACTTTATAAGAAAGTGGTTTATGATGCCATCAGTACCTTCTTTTCCTCCCCGAGGAGGTCTGTGGACCTTAAACTTCTGTCTGGGTCATATAAGTAGATACGTGGAGTAACTTACCCTCAATATGGAGGGGGAGGCTGGGCCCTGGGTCTGCACAGAGATATTATTGCCCAATACCTAGTATTTAGAAGAATACCAAATTCAAATCTGGCCTTTCTATTCCTGATCACATGCTCTTGCCTAACAACCTATAGTTTTGGTCATTATGCTGTAACTTAGAGAATTTTAAAGGGATTTTTACTGTAAATTATGGATTAAAAATGAAAACATTTAAAACAATTTTAATGCCATATTTTCCCAATGCATAAATAACCAATTCTTTGCTAATATTTACCAAAGTAGATTTCTAAAAGCATAGATTTTTTAAAAAGATGTGCTTCTAAAATATATTCCTTTTCTCAAATTATAGAAACAAAATAACAATAATGAATCAAAGTTATGCTATGAAATCCTATTGCTACTGTAACAGATTGCCACAAACTTGATAGCTTAAAAAAATACAAATTATCTAACTACTATGGAGGTCAAAAGCCTAAAATGAAAGTGTTGGCAGGGCTACATTTTTCCTAGAAACCTCAAGCAAGAATCCAGGTCCTTGTCTTTTCCACCTTCCAGAGGCCACCTACATTCCTTGGTTTGTGGCCCCATCCTCCATCTTCAAAGCCAGGAGTATCTATCCTCTGTGACCTAAATCCTCCCTTTTTGTCCTCCTGACTCCCTCTTTTAAGAATCCTTGTGATTAGACTGGGCCCCCGCCATATCTCAAGAACCTCCATTTAATCACATCCAAAAAGCTCTGGAGATTAGGATGTGGCTATTTGGGGGTGGGGGTGGGTGGATGCTATTTTATTTAACCTACCATAATCGTAATATAAATGATTCTTCAAAAAAGAAGCTTTTGTTTTTTATTATATATGATGCTGATATTTATTGTCCTTGAATCCCTGTCTGTTTACCTGTTAGCAACATCACTATATTGTATTAAAGCAAAGTAATAATCAAAATTAGGCATACTACGGAAAATAAGAATCTTGATGTAATTTTTCATTTCTACATGTTACATTATCAAACTTGAAAATCAAATCTAATTAAAATGTTTGAGTCTATATTTAGATTTACTTTTGAATCAAGTTGGAAATGTACTTTAAATAACATCATCTATGTCAAATATTAGTTTTTAAACATAGTTTCTCAGAATTTTTCCAAAAGCTATATTAAGAAATTGGCATCAATTATTCTAATGCATACTAATACTATTGAACATTCATGTTTTTGAAAGGCAAAATACTGTGTGATAGCCTAAAAGAGAAAATAATGATGTTAATGATATTAAAAGATTATGAAAATAATACAATATATTGTGTACTTACCTAATGTGAATAAAATAAAAACAACAGAAGAATCTAGTTTTCTTTTTTACACCAAAAAATCATGAGAATAGCTTTTTCCTAATGGTTTAGACTGCTTATAAATACCACGTTTTTTCTGTGACAACAAGCTTTGTCACTGTCCCAGAGAGAATATTGTTCTTATGTTTAGACAAAACCACTGAGTGGCTGGGAATGTGAATCAGATAAGCTACTATAAAAATATGGAGACTCCAAATCTTCTTCACTTGAGAAAAGAAAACCAGTTTTCAAAGATTTCAAAATGGTATTTTTCACTGACACCAAAACTTAAAAACCTTACATTGTAAAGTCAGAACAGTGTAAAAAGAACACATAAATCTTTTCATAGTTTCAGAAAGTGACATTTCTCTTATATGTTGTCTTATTACGACTGGGTTATCTATTTCCATTATATTTAAAAATAGATTTTCTTTGGAGATAAATTCATTTTCACAGCAAACCTAGAACTGGAACTCCACAGCATATTTCAAATGTAGTACTTTTGAATGGAATACAATTTCCCCCCTAGAAATGAAAAATTGGGGTTTATTTTAATACCTATTTCTTTTTAATAAATTTTCAAAAAGTATTTGTTTGCATTAGTTCTTATAAAAATCAAAGTCATTCTGAATTATGATTACTTCCAACAAGTAAAGAATTTTTTTTCTCTAATGACTCTATAGCAGATCCTTCTTAGTTGAGAAAGACAAGGCAAAGGCCTATTATTATTTGACATTTATAACGTTAGATTCTCAGTTGACCAGTGTTCCAAGCTATTAAAACTCAGACTTAGTCTTATTGTTATAGGACTAATTTAAATGATGAGACAGTATTATTTCACCATGTGAAAGAGGACAGTGAATTTATTTTAAAATTATATAATAAAGTGGATACAAAAGGAAAGTAAAAATGGTTCTTTATTGACAGAAACATGAATGTATATTTTCTTTTTAATTCTCAACACCTAGTGATATTTTTATTAGTACTTCCAATTTATGTAATAAGAAAAACAGAGTTAAGTTTCTAAGGTTGCAGGGCTAATAAATGACACAACTGTGTTCAATTTCTGATCATCTAGATCGAAACTCTCTATTTTCATTACTCCATGGCATAACAAAAAAAAATTAAGATTAGAATATACTTTCCAAAAAACAAATTGCCAAAAAAAAAAAAAAAAAAGATAAAAAGTCCAGTAGGGCAAGATTTTTTATGTGGTGGAATAGCAGTGAATAAGTAATAAGAACTTTAAGGGTTTAGAGAAGGGAGACTTTGGTTTTTAATGAGTAAGAGGTAAGGAAATTCATATGACGTCAATCACACTTGATATGGCCTCTGAAAGTTCTATACCAGTTGGATAGTCATGGATGATAATAGAAAACGTTATGGAGAAAGAGAATATGTGAAGCAAAATAACATCTGAATAAGTCCAAATGTTTACAGTTAAGATTGATAAAACAGTCAGGAGGTTATAGCAAGGCTGAGGAATGAAATAATGAGAGTCCATAAGTAGGAAAGAAGAAATAGAATTAGAAAAAGTCTATGGTAAATAGTAAAAAGTTAATTCATCCTTTTTCTTTATAAATGTTTACTGAGCCCTATTGGTCACTTATTTTGAATCTTCTGGGTAAATTTTATTTCCATAAATGATACATTTTCCTAATAAGGAATGTCCCCTAAACACCCCTGGTCTTTTTAACCAGCTTTTATTTGTGCTACATAATTGTTTAGTGTGGGACAATTATTGGTTCTTCTTTCTCAATTGGATGCGTAAAAGTCATCAAATTCCTAGGGCTCAGGGGATTTATTATCTTTTTTTTCCTCTTTACTCTAGTAAAATCAGTTAGAGGCAGCAATTTGAGAATGTATATTTGTTCTGCAGACTCAAACTTTTTGTGGATGGCCGTTCCAATAGCCAATGGCCATTAGCAATACCATTTTGTCTTTTACACTATGATACATCTTCCAGCATAGTTTTTATAAGTAAAGAAATTATTTCGCTGTTCCATCTACTGTCTCAGTCATCCTATTTTTCAACTAGTTCAGAACATTAGTGAGGGAAAAGGTTAGCATTTAAAGTTTCCTCAAACCCCAAATATTTTGTATGTGGATTTTCTCAATATATCATTAATGCAAAGAGGCAGCTACATGATCATGGCAGACAGTAATGGGAAGAGGTCATTCGCATTTTGTGGAGACCTTTATCCTTCATGGCTCGGTTCCAAATATGTTGTCATATTTCACTCTTGTGGAAAAATTAAATAAATCCAATAAGGTCTCTCTGATTTTTGGCTTAGTCCTGTCAGCTAACTCTGCTTTCTTCCTCTTTATCTTAGCAAAGGAACACAGTATATCATTTAATATACATTCAGTACTTTTTGTATCTTATAGTTTGCAAGTTCATTCACAAAATAGAATTGTAACACACCATATGAGAAAGTAGAGCTTGAGTGAGAAGTCAAAGGTAGAGACATAGTTGAGAATACTATTAGATGACAATTTAGATGATGAGACAAGATTATTTCACCATTTGAAAGAGAAGAGTGAAATAGGATCAAAGGGAAAAACCTCAAACCTTGAAGAAATGAAAAAGAAGAGAGAGATTAGAAAAAGAGTCTGAGGAGTTCAAAAGCTGGAAATATAATCAAGTTCAGGGTCCCTGAATCCAATGAAGAAGAGAACAGGACAAGTCATCAGTATCATGTTTCACTGACTAGCCAAGAAGGAAAATAAGTAATAATTAATTATTAAACAAGAAGAAGTGCTACACAGGTTTTCATTTTTATGGATATTTTATACTAAGGAGGGAACACTGGTACAATTATGGTACTAAACTCAGTATATTAATTTGAGAGAAAAAATCAGCAGTAAAATTATGCCTAGGTGGTACCTTAAACAATTAATTATTTGTGGAGCTTTGAGATTTGGGAGAAATTAAAGATTCTAAAACCTGATGTAGCTTGCATAGTCTTGGGGAATTTCTTTGATTTCATACAGTTTATGGATTAAATAGGAGGTATAGCAATGGATATCACTAAATCTCAACATGGAAATTCTGAATAATAATTGACTTGTTTACGAAAGCATTGATTTTCAAATTCTTAAAAATGTGATCACTGGGGGTGCAAGGGTAGTTCAGTTGTAGAATTGTCACTTGCCATGTGGGAGACCCAGGTTTGATTCCCGGTTCATGAACTTGTCCCCCCCCCCAAAACAAACAAGCAAAACAAATAAACAAAAACAAACAAAAATTCAACAAAAGGTGCTGCAATAACAGGATCCCCATATGGAAAAATAATGAAATGTTGCCCTGACATACAGCATACAAAAAAAAATGTGACCACTCTAATTTTATTTGGGTTGTGTTTAATGGCTTTAAATATATATATATATATTTAAATATATATATAATTTTTTTTTTTTTTTGCGTGGGCAGATATTGGGAATCGAACCCAGGTCTCCAACATGGCAGACGAGAACTCTGCCACTGAACTACTCTTGCCACCATTGCCCACCCCAAAAATATATATATTTTTACCCATTAAATAGAATACATTTTTGTTAGATTTAATATTAAGTACTTTATTTTTGACAATTTTTTAAAACATATCCAGTGAGATATAATATATAGAAAAGTCTACAATTGTTAGATGGATAGCTTGAATTTTTATAGTTATTCACAGTAGTTTAGAAATAGAGCGGTACACTTGACTTTTGAATATTTCTCTTATATCCAGAAGACTTACTAGATTCTCTTATTCTCACAGTTCCACCTGTAGAGCTGTATGATGGCAGTTTTGCTTTATGATTTTCATCCTTAATAATTTATATTTCTTTTTTTTCCTTATTGTATTGGCTGGGGTCTCCATTATATTGTTATCTAGAATTGGTGTTCATGGTCACCAATTATTTATTGCTTCAACGAGTATTTACCATGTGGTTTTTGCTTGCTTGTTTTTGGTAAATATTCTCTTTAAGATTATTTCTTTAAAGGTGTAATCACTTAAAAACATGGATTATTGTTGTATTTTAAGAGGTTTATTTCTGAAATTATTGATTAGAATATTTTCTCTTTTCCTAAAATATATTTTCTTAGCTATATGGGGACTAATAAATTTTCATGTTTCAAACGATGTTTCTATGTTAAATAATCTAACCAGATCTAATGCTTTGCCACTTTTATACCTTGATGAATTCTATTAGTTAATATTTTTGGACACAGTTTTGCAACTCTGTATATGAGTTAGATTGGCTATTCTACTTCCTTATAGTTCTTGAACTGAGGCTGGATGTTGAGGAAGATTTGTTATCCTTCTCTACTCTGAAAAAAATTTCTCATTTTGGAATTAATTATGTGTTTCATGAAATTGTGGTAGAACCTGCCTTTAAAGTGGTGGACATTCTATTGGATTATATAATTATATACGGAATTATATATTTTATTAGAATAATATAATAATTATATATAGAATACTTGGGCTTACTAGAAAGTCTTGGATAAATACAGAATTCTTCTAAATATTTGCATTTGTCCTATGATTCCAAACATTTTTTCATCATTGTATCTCATTTTAAAATTATTGCATTGTATTTATAAATGATAAAGGGTACAAATCAAGAGTTGAATTTAATAAAGTTTTGCTTTTGTACACAGTCATGATATACACTTAACACTCATAAATGCATTGAATGTTTCCAGCACTCCAGAACACTCCCTTATGTATCATCCTACACAATACCCCAGAGATTATTCTGTTTTTCCATTTTCTTTTAGAATTGTTTTAATTTCAGTAAATTGTGTTTTTCAAAGAATCTACCCCTTTCATCTAATTTTTTAAAAATTTATTAGCATAAAGACGTTCACAATATCTTCTTATCTTTTTAAAATCTCTTGCTTTTGTTGTTATTTTTCTTTTTTCTCATTCTTGGTACTGGCAGTTCACTTTTACTGTCTTTGTCTTGCACTGTATTTCAATATTTTAATCAATTGTTTTCATAGACAACTTTTGGATTTGTTAATTTTCTCTATTGGGTGTCCTTTTATTTTGTATCGATTTCTGCTCTTATAGTTCCATCTTTTTACCTTTGAAGGGGCCTTAATTTGCTCCTCCTTTTCTAGTTTATTGAAATAGATAATTGATTTTCAACTTTACAGTTTTATTATTCTGTACGTAGAGCCAAAAATTTCCCTTTGAGCACTGATTTAATTGTATTTCACTAGTTTTTGGTATATCTTACTGTTTGTCCCCTTAAGGTAATATTTCCTTTTACCTGTGCTTTTAAGATTTTTCTCTTTGTTTTGGGTTTTCAGCAATTTTTCTATGTGCATATAGGTGTTTTATTTTTATTTTTCTGACTTCAATAGCCTGGAGTTTTTTTGTGTACCTAACATGATGTCTTTTATTATTGCAAGAGCAATGTCAGCCATTGTCTCTTCAAGTACTGTTTCAGCTTTATTCTCTCTCCCATCCCTCTTCTTGAACTCTCTATATATTAAATTGACAAATTGTTCAGTTCTATAATCTCCTTTTGACTTTTTTAACCATTCTTGATCTCTGATGAAATTCTCCATATTTTCTATTATTTTACTGGGAAATTTCCAGCCATCATTTCTTCAAACACTATTTCAACCTCACTTATTTCCTTCTCTCTTGTTGGGGGAGGATCCTGATGATATAAGTGTCAAATCTTGTATCTCCAAAGATCCCCACAGTTCTGGGCAATTTTTCTGAGATGGTTTTCTCTTTGTTATTCACATTGTGTAATTTCTACCATTTCATCTTTAAGTTCACTGTTACTATCCTTTGTCTTCTCTATTCTGCTGTTAAGTCCTTCCATTAAGGTTTCTAAAATTAATTTCTATTTTTTTCCTGACTTTTAAGCATACTCATAATTGCACCTTGAAGAATTTTTATGATAGCTGCTTTAAAATCTTTATCAGGTAACTCTAACATCTTGTCTTCTTGGTTTTGGCATCTGTTGATTTTCTTTGCTCATTCAAGTTGAGTTTTTCTTGGTTCTTGGTATGATAAGTGATTTAAAAAAAAATTAACTTTGACATTTGGACATTAAATTATGAGACTGGCTATTATTTAAATTTTCTGTTTTAATTAGCCTCCTCTGAGACATATGCCAATAAAGGAGGTAGAGAGCTCCTCCTTACTGATAGGTGGAGGCCCTGGATTTCTGCTTGGCCTACTTTGACACTGTGGGGTAAATGAGGTGGTCCCTGTTGTTGCTGAGCAGTGTGGGATTTCATGCTCCCCAGACCTCTGCTGACAGAACCCTCACTGGGAGAAGGAGATACACATCACATAGCCTCCGCTGATACAGGGAAGCTATAGTGAAAGTCCCAGCTTCCCCTTCAGCTTCTTCTGACACTGGTGGGAAAAGGCAGGAGTGGATTAGGGGTCCAAGGTTTCTCCCTCTTCCATCCCCCTTGGCCTCCACTGACACTGTGGAGGGGTGTCTACAGAGCTTCACATTCAGCCTTCTCTGATACCATGCTGGTGGGAGAGGAGGGTGGGGAGCACCGCACTACAGCCTGGCAAGTATAGAAACCTAGGCCTCGGCAGGGCCGTGGCGCCTGCTGGAGTACTGTGGTATATGGACTAACATCCAGTCTTGGATATATAAGGCAAAAACAAACCAATCAACAAACAAAGAAAACAACTGGGAATTCTCCTGGGGACCCTACCCTGACTTTTTCTCTCCACCTTTCTTGCATTAGTCCACAGTTTTTAGCTGAAATTAGTAGCAAGAATAGGAGAAAGCATGTCTATCCCATCTTGGTCTGGATGTTACTTTAACACATAAAAGCGTATTTTTAAGCATTGCCTCATACTCAGAGTCCAAATATATTATTTATTTTGGGGTTATGTTTAGAAGTTTATGTGAATGATATAAACTGAAAGGTATATAATTTCCTTACCAATATTGTATGGAATCTCACTGAGGGATAAATTTTATATAGTATCAGTGCACTGATGACCGTAAGAATAGAAACAAGAACTAGATGAGTAAACTTCAGGGCAGAAACTTTTTCTCTGGTCATGATCACAGCTAAGAAGTCAAGATATCTGAGAAACAGTGAAATACACTGATAATGAGGATTCTGAAAAACACCTAGGTTATTAGCAAATAGGGTGGAAAATATAGATCAAATGGTTGTGCCATTGTTTTGGAATGTGTACTGAACAACAAATATTATTAAAGTTTATCTTGCCATCCCCTCCCCCTCCCACACACACACACTGGATTTGAAGAGTGTCAGATGTTGAAACTTTTACAGAAAAAGTCAGCAGGAGAGGAGTTAAGGTGATTTCAAGGTCCATTGATAAAAAGGGAATACAGGTGGGAAGTCTTCTCCCAATTAGAGATGTTCCACAGAGAAAATAGAAGAGAGGAATAGAGTGGAATATTTGGCGAAACAGAAAGGAAGGGCCAGGGACTAAAATGGTTGATGAAGGGATTTGAAGATAGTAATTATGGATGAAGAATAGCAGCTCTACTCTATCTCATATTCACTATGAGTGAGTCAACCAAAAATATACCATTTTTTTCTGGACCACTGATTTGTGCAATCTTTATCTGTTGAAATTGGATCGATAACTACTAGGTTAGAACAAGGCACTAGAATAGTACAATTCTGGAGATGTAGTAAGTAAACATGCTCCAAAGAAAACTGGGTAATTGTATTCTTTTATATCTGCTTTATAAAGCATTTGTATCTGTAATGATGATTTTCTTGTTAATATTTTTAGTTTCATTGCATGTACTTTTGAGATTATAAATTCTTTATTGCAAAAGTATTGACATTAAACTGAATATTATTAATATACTTTGGATTCTTCCCCGTTTTATCTGTCCTCTCTTAAGGTGTTTTTCTTTTTATTCACTTTTACTTGGTATCAGTCCCCTGCCATTTATCATGCTACATTTACAGTGAACTGAATTCCACCAGCCTGTTCTTGATAACTCCTTCTACCTACAAGACAGTGCAATAAATCAAAAGAAGGCACCCTTATTAAATATATATTTTCTATGGAATTTTGGAAAACCCTAAATTAATTTTTAAGTTTTAAAATTATGGGCATGGGCATTCCATTCCCAAATAGATGGGGCTAGCACAATCCTTCCTGTCTATCCCCCGAATGCAGCTATAAAACCTTTATATAAGGCATGAATATTTATTTGAGGATGAAGTACCATCAAACTGGCTATGAAATTATCATTTTTTCTCCTTCAGTATACTCTGGCCTGGGTTTAACACAGCCCAAATCCAGAAGTTGGAGTTGGCAGGACAGAGAGAGCACCAAGTGAAGCCCTCTAGATCTGGTTTAGGAAAGGAACCTCCTAAAACTTAGAAAAAGTGAAAAAAAAACACCCTTCTTTTTTTTTCATTTCCTTTTTCACACACGTATTAACCTAGAGGCAATTCTGTCATAAGGCTTGTAGTCATAGCAACAGAAAAGTACAAATACTGAAGGATAAGTGTTAAAGCAAAGGTACTCAAACATGGAAAAAAATAATTTATTAGATTTAAAAGAGTTATGGAAGAATTCTGAAAGGAAGTGATTTCTGAGCTAAGTTTAAAAGATGTGTAAGAGTGAGGCATAAAGTGAGGAAATGGCAACTTAAAAAAGTAATATTCTGTATAAAAACATGAAAGCATGACACGCTCTTAGGAATCTATTTAAATATTGCTTTTTCACTGGGATCTAGGTAAGAGATTAGAAACAAGATTTTAAGATAGTTTATATTTTATTTAAAATTAGTCAGACATAAATAATTTTCCTAAAAAATGTTTCCTGTTTTCCCCTTCCCCAGGACCCCTCTCTTCCATTTGCCCTGGATTTATTTTCATTCTCATGCATGTTTTTACGCTATAAATATGTGTGCTTATTTATAATTATGTATATGTAGTATACATATAATATCTATTAATATATATGTAAACTATATTTATAACATTGTTTTGCATATTTAAAAAATGTATATCATTCTACATTTATTATACTTTGTGTTTTCTTTCAATATTATCTTGAGATTTATTGATCCTGATACATATAATATATATTTTTATTATGAATAATATGATTATTTACTTTTAGTGTATATATTACTCCATTAAATGAATACATGCAATTTATTTATTTATTCAAGTATTGATGAAATTTTAGGCTGTTTCCAGTCTTATCCTTTTTAAAACAATGCCACTATGCATATGTTTTCTTGTGCACATGAGCAAGAATTTCTTTAGAAAATGTAAGTAGGTGTGGGATTGGCTGAGCCCCAAGGTATGAGAATGTTTGAACCATACGAGGCATTCCCAATTTGTTTCCCGAATAAGCTGTTACAATTTCTATGCCCATTTACTGTGTGTGATAGTTGCCACTTTATTCATGTTCGTGACAATAACTTCTTTATTATGTTCTAAAATTTTAAGAATCTGCTAGGTATGAAATAGTATCTGATTTGTCTTTTAATATGTACTTTCTTGGGTATCAATCAGGGGTAATTCACTTCTTAAAAACAAAACTCTTAACAAGGTAAAATGTGATTAATAGCAAAATTATATGGAGAAATTCACTGTAGTGTAATCATTGCCCCTTGGACGATGGGAGAAAGTTAATATGAAAGGTATCTGGAAACTCAAAGGAGGGGAAACTGCAACCAAGACTCAGACCCTGAGGGAGAGGGTGTGGTTGCCAAAAGAACATATTGTCCTGCACTGTTGTAACAAAGAAGCTGGCTAGGGCTATGCCCTGAGAGCAAGAGCTGCTGCCAATCCTGTGAGGATAAAACTGCCTGGCGGGTTTCAGCCACTGAGCTGTGGAGAGCCAAGAATATCTGTCAATGTGGTAACAAAAAAACTGGTTGAGTGGACATCAGCCACAAAGCTGTAAAAGCAGCCTGCCACTCTGGTAATCCTGCTGGGACCTTGGCATGCCAATCCACTCAGAGCACCATGGAAAAATAGAACACTCCAAAAAAGAAAAAGTCTATTCTTCATTATCCAGTTTTGCAATGTCTTTCCATAGCCTTCCATTTGTAGAACCTAACATTAATCCAGCTGGTAAAGGGGTAATGTAGTGTGTAGAGTCCAGGTCCAGTGTCACAAAGCATGATTAAGACAGGTTACTTTGAAGCTGAGAGGAAATACATTAGAATTGGCCTAGTCAATCTCTGGCCACTCATGATCCATACAATGCCCTCTCTACATTTATGGGCTTCTGAAGAAGAACAAAGCAGCTCTGTTTCCACCTAATAAGCTGCATCTCCTTTTGTAGAAGTAATGATGATTTCACCTTCTCCCCAAAATGGGGAGTCACACAACAATTCAAACTTAGTTTCAGAGCCACTGAATGGTCTCTTACCTGAAGATGAAACCGTAGTTTGTTGTAGCCACTAACAAACTTACGTAAAATAACAAGGAAAGGAAAAAGGCAAAACAAGAAAATAGTTCATCTATGCACATAAATGCATACACATTACAATCAAGAAGAAAATATGGAAAACTGCCATCCTTCTTGTTTCTGTAATTGGTCCAAGGCCATACTTGGCCATGTTACTACAAACCTTAATATACGTATATCCTTCACTTTAAAACAAAACCTCAACAACTGGGGGGTCTTTACCTGGTGAGTAATCCAAGCCTTTATTCCTGAAGGATTTAAACCTCCAATAATCCTGTGTTTTTTAATGCATTAGTTTTCTGTGAAACTTTACCCATGGACAAGGAGATACCAAGGGCTCTCCCAGAGAATTCACTGGCTTCTAGACAGTCCTCCTTGTCCCACTGTGAGCAGCAACCCAATTTCTCCTCTGTAATTTGGATCAATGTCTACAGCCAGTAAAGTAATTCCTTAATTTTCCCATTGGATCATTGGAAAAAGGAACTCAGAATGACAAAGTGAAGGTTTAATTTTACAATTCAGTGAGACCATTATTGCATCCCCTGGAGATAGCTTTCACTCCTTGGGAACTAAGACCTTCAAACCAGCAGAGTTTGAAGTAGCTAGGACTGGAAGCAGTTTTTCTTTCAGTGGATTATTAGGTAAAATAGTGAGAGAAACCATTTCACTTCTACCCCTTTTTCCTGGTCCCATATATTCTGGCTATAGGGAAGAGAGCACCATATAATGGTCTCTAATATGAAGCATACACTGACACAGAATACCAAGTTTTTAGAATGCTAACTTTTTAACTGGCACCAAAAACTCTGCCTTCATTAAGATATTACACTTTTCAATGACGTCAACAGCTTCTGTGTTTTAGGTTATATGTGAGCCATTTGATTACATAGGCATGAGCCCCTTGTTGCACTTCTTTTGCACTGAAATGAGTTCTTTGATCAGAAAAAAAAAATGCTGTGAATAACATGGCATCATTACTGGAGTGAATGTGTATTCTAAGATATGAATTTTCTTTTTCTAAATGTAAAATTCTCAGTCAGGACCATTATTAAAAGGCTTATGGAATGCGTTTACCACTACTGTGTTATCATTGAAATAAGACACTGCCACTACAGCTACTTTGTTCATGAGCCCATGGAATAATAGACTTGGGTAACAAGTTGATTTATATGCACAGAACATGTCATGCTGTCCATCACATTAATGAGTGCCTCCTTTTTAGGAGATGTCCTTGGGTGAGCACTCAAATAGGACATGAATATTCTCACTATCTGTCCATTCTGAACAGCTTATCCATTAACTTTTTCCTGAGATTTTTTCATCGCCAATATTTTATTCCTGCTTCTTCCAAACGATGGCTAAACACAGCCAAATCATTACCAACCACTCACGAATCAGTTAAAATTCACATTTCTGGCCATTTTCATCCCCAAAAGAGTGGACTACCGAATGTGCCACTTGAAGTTGTCCCACTGAGAGGGTTTTCCTTCACTGGAGTCCTTCTGGACTACCTCTTAAGTGGAGGAGTAATGCCAAAACTTTTCTTTTTCAAATGAACCAGGATTTTTTTGCAGAACCAATTGTAAACTAAGTTCAAGTTTTGTACACCCTCCCTGCCTTCCATCAACTAGATGTAAGGAACCCCCCATGAAACCAAATAACCAAATGCATGGACTTGAATTAAGAAAGAGGAGGCAAAGTAGCAGAAGTCAGGGTCAAAGGAGTTTGAGTTACTTGCACAGATTTGTATCTTCTAGAGTTGCCCAGGCTTGGTTTCACATACTATTTCCATTAGATGATATATCACTGGCACATACCCAAACTTGTGGCTAAATGAATTATATAATACTTGATGGGGAAACTCAGGCTTCATTGTTTCCTGAAGTCATATGCTTAGATATTAATTTTCTACCAAGATCCATTAGCATGTCAGAAACTGTTTCCCAAAATGAAAATAGTTATCTGCAGGAGAGAGCATGGATTTGCTTCTGAACCCCATGAGAATCACAGAATGGTAAATTATTCTCCTTTTTGTACTTTTTAGAGGTTCCGTACAGAAATCCCTGTTTTCCATAAACACTTCAAATATATGGATGACAAAACTCAAGAGGAAGAGGAGTTGAACTACAGCCTAAACTTACTAAAGAAACTTATCTTGCTCTAATCAACACTCAAAATTGGCAACTTTATGTGCAATTCAATAGGTGAGTTGCTCCAAAATCCAGCAATACCAACCGACATTTTGCCACGTTTCTGATGGTGGTATAAATTACCATGACTTTTCTTTCATCTTAGAGGGAATATCTTGATATTCCAGAGACTGTCAGATGCCCCAAAAACTTCACTGAAGTGGCAGGTCTGAATTTTGGTGTGAGTTATCTCCCGCCCTTTGATTTGCATATATCTTACTGTTAAGGCAACTAAAGTCCTTATCATTTTTGGCTGCTCGGATCTAATCAGTAGCAGATCGTCAGTGTGGAGGCCCAGGGTAATGTCAAGATGATCAAAATTTTTTGACCATGGACTCTTCCATAGCAGAGAGCAAAGGACCTGCTTCACTCAACAAGTCATCTCCAGCAATCAATGGAAATAGCCGTGGTGCCACTACATGCCACAGATATCATCCCAGTTCCCGTTGCTAAGGAGTTCAGCACCATGTTCAAGCCCAAGAGAACCACCAAATAAATATTAGGCTATGTTTCCTGAGACTAGACCTTGTACCACTTATGCACCTGTCAGAAGCATCACCAGTACTGTAAATGAGTAGCATGTAATATAAAGGACAGTAATTAGGCAAAAAGTGGTTAACTAATAAAAAAAAAGATAAAAGAACATGCTGAGGTATAGACAGGTAATACCTTCAGGCAGCGATCACTATTCTTAGGACTGAGGGGAAAGAGAAAAGAAAATTTTTAAAAATCAGAAGAAGGAACTCTGCAACACTGAGTTCTAATCTCTGAGGAGAGGGCATGGTTGTGAAAGGAACACATGTGCTATTCTCTGGTGGTGAAGAAGCTGTTCACCCCTGAGGCTGGAGAGCCAAGAGTCAATGCCATTATAGAGAAAATCCTGGCTGGGGGATGCCAGTGAACAAACTGTGGTAAGTGGTGTTTGTTCTCTGTACACTGACTGGATTGCTGCCACAGAGAGAAACCAAACACCAGAAGGTGTTTCTCCGCCTCTTCTTCCTTCACAGTCCCTTCAGCACCCACTACTAGCAGAGAAGAACATTGAGCCAGATTGCTGAGGATAAATATATTTTGCTGGATCAGGTTTCAGCATCACAAAGCAGGGCAAAGAAGATCTGTTTTCATGTTGAGAAACTTTAAATTAATAACTGGAACACTAGATTATTACCTAAAACAATATCATGATTTTTTTTTCTTTATTGGATTTCCAAGTTTCTCCTATTTATTAACTTTACTCAATATCTTTTTTTCTCTTTCTCTTATTAACTTTTATCCCTCTGAAAGCCTGGATATCAGTCCTTCATCCGGTGTATTGTGAATATTTTCTCCCAGTTTGTGTATTGTCTTCTTATAATTTGTAGGGTTTTTTCCCCCTCTTTTTCTTACTATTTTTTAACTGCTATACAATTTTGGATACTAATCTTTTTTTCTTCTGTTATGTGGTTTGCAAATATCTTCTCGCAGTCTCTGGCTTGTCTTTCAGTTTAATGATATATTTGATTCACATACATTTTAACTTCTCCCACTGTTAACATCTTATATTAGCCAGGTACATCTGTCAAAACTAAGAAATCGATTTTGGTAGATCACTATAACTAAATTCCAGACCTTATTTGGATTTCACCAGTTTGCATGTTAATGTACTCATTTTGATCCAGGATACAATTCAGGGTAAACATTGCACTTAATTTCTATGTCTCCCCAGTATTCACTCTGGTCTGTGTCAGTTTCTCAACCACTCTTTGTTTTTTATGATCTTGCCAGACTTGTGAAATAGCAGCCAAGAATCCTATAGCATATCCTCCAATTTTTATTTCTCTAATGTGTTTCTCAGAATTAGGCTGGGGTTGTGGATTATTGGAAAGAATATCACAAAAGTGAAATGCCCTTCTTGTTAAACCATACCAGTGGGCACATGATATCTGGTATGACATTACTGGTGATGATAATCTTTATTACTTGATTAAGGTGTATTTTGCCAGGTTTCTCTGCTTTAATGTTTCTATTTTTCCTTTTACCTACTCTGTTCTTTAGAAGTGAATCACAAAGCCTAACTCACCCCCAAAGGAAGGGAAGAGGCAGGAATTAAACTCCTCTTGCTGGAAGGGGGATATTTACAAATATTTTTTGGTATTCTTCTGCAAAGAAAATTTGTCTCTTCTCCCCAATTTACTTTTTATTCAAACATTTATTCATATCAGTATGGACTCATATATTTATTTTATACTTTGGGTTATAATTCAATACTACCTTATGTATTTTATTGCTAAAATTGTTCCAGTTTTGGTCTTTAGGAGCTTTAGGAGCTTGTTCCTGTGTCTCTTTGAAATGTTCAATCTTTTTGGTTCTTTTTTTAGCACTTTTTAAATTTCTGAAACTACAAGATGATCCTGGAATATTTTGTGTTTTTCCTGCCCAAGGCCTAGAATTAGGCATTTATGCTAAGAATCCTAGCTTCTATTGAAGAATAGCTACTATAAACCAAGATCTGGGTGCTGGATATGCTCATTATTTTGGGGGTGTCTTTCCTACAAAAACCTCTCAGCAGACAGAACTAGGTAATATATGTATGTATAATGACCCACGTATATGCATTTAACTGTGTGTCATCTATCTATCTATCTATCTATCTATCTATCTATCTATCTATCTATCTACCTATATCTATCTCTCTGTCTCTGTCTCTCTATAATCAATCATTTACCCTTTATCTATCTATAGTGTGTGTATGTGTATATAACTGAATAAGTTCATGTTTTTTTAAATTATTACTAATGTCTTCTTTATCTACCCACATCTCATATATATGTTGGTGTGTTTTTACATTTGCCTTTCAGTTCCATTCATCTATTTCATTTTCTGTGCACACCAGTCCACAGTCCTGATTATTATATATTTATGAAAATCAAAATCTATAGCAAATCATCACCTATTCTTTGTCTAAATTGGAAAAACTCTTCTTGGTCCTTTGCTTTTCATATACATTCCAGGATCAGTTTTTCAAGTTAAAAAAAGGGGGGGGTGAATTTCAATTGAAATTATTTTATGTTTAGGAGTTAATTTGGAGGTGGATAATACCATTTTAGTATAGAGTTTTTCCATCCATATCTCCATTTTCTGAGGTCTTTTTAAAATAACCTTTAAAATACAATCGGTGGCATGAGGGTAGTTCAGTGGTAAAATTCTCGCCTGCCATGCGGGAGACCCGGGTTTGATTCCCAACCTGTGCATTTCCCAAAAACAAACCAACCAGCCAACCAACAAAAACAAACCAACAAAAATTCAATAAATGGTGCTGCAATAATGGAATACTCACATGGAAAAAGAATGAAATGTATACCCTGCCATACAGCATACAAAAATAAAATAAAAATTAAAAAAATATTTACAATTCTCTCAATCAAAATCTTACACATATTATTGTAGTAGCTAGAAAGAAATACCTGAAACTATGGAAATGTATAATCCAAAAGCTTTGATTCTTGCACACGATTGAATAACTACACAGCTTTTAAGGTGTGACTGTGTGATTGTGAAAACCTTGTGATTGACAGTCCCTTTTTGCAGTATATGGGCAGATGAGAATGCAAAAAGAAGGTAAATAAATAAATAAAGACTAGAGAGGTATGGGGGGTATGGGGTGTTTTTTAAATTTTTATATAGTTTTTGAGTAAGGAAAATGTTTAAAAAAATCGATTATAATGAATGCACAGCTATAGATGATACTGTGAACCACTGAATGTATACTTTGGATGATCATATGATATGTGAATATATAACACATCTCAATAAAAACCAAATTAAAAAATCTTATACATATTTTAGTGTAACCAATAAAGTATCAGTGGCTGAGAGAGTTCAGATGGAGTCAGAGACTACTCTGGAGGTCACTCTCATACAAACTTCAGTTAGACATTGCTACCTATCATAACTGGCCAGACTCCAACCAAAACCATTCCAGACAATCCTAAAGAACACCCAGGGCAATATATAAGATTCTACAAAGTTTCCATGCACTAGGATAACTTTCCAGAAACTTACAACCTCCAGATGGGTCCCTGGACCAGAAAAGTCCTGAAACTTAGAGGGCCCACCCTCTCCAGAACATCAGCTAGTTCCATCTCCCTACCCCCCCCCCATATTATTGATAGCCCCTTCCAGCATGAAAAAGTTAGAATGACCATAGACCAAATACCCCTAAAGAGTGGGATAGAAAGACCAAAGATGATGGTGGAGATACACAGAGAAAGTAGGGCTTAACAAATAAATATGATTACTGAATCATTAAATTGATATTTCTTTTAGTCTCCAATATCTTAGAGCAGCCAGAAGTAAAAACCTAAAATTATGGAATTGTAACCCATACCAAACTCTGAAATCTGTTTTACAACTAATTGTTGTGCTGTGCTTTGAACTTTATTGCTTTTTTTGCATATGTGTTATTTTTCACAAAAAAGAAAACAAAGTCAATTATAATGATAAAAAAATTATTCCTTCTAGTCTCCTAATATTCTAGAAAAGCTAGAAGGAAAAATCTGAGAGGATAGTATGGTAGCCTGTGACAAACTCTAGGATCTGTCCCGTAACCACCTGTTGAAAAGTGCTTTGAAAACTATTTTTTTCTTTCTTTGCTTTGTATATATGTTATATTATACAATAAAAAAAGTTAAAAAATTCTTACACATATTTTTATTTAAAGTCAAGGATTCACAATAGTAAGAACTAATAAAAAGTCCCCTTTGCTTCTATCTACTTTCTTCTGCACACATTCTGAAACCATATAGGTCTTGTAGTTGTCAATTTTTTTTATATGCATGTTTTGGGGTTAATTGGATAAACAGTCATCTAAGTTATTTACAGATGTTGCTCATAGATTTTTGTTTTACCCTGTAGCTCTCTGTGCTTTTTATGGTATGATTTGGAAGATTTAAAAATAAAACTGAGGTCTCTATCTTTTCCTGTTCCGCTGTGTTGAGCTAACTTGAGGTAAACAGATATTGTGGGATGAAATTCAGGTCACATTTTTAATGAAATGCTTGCAGACAATTATTTAATAAAAGTTCTTGGACCTCCAAAGGGTCCTATATTGAGTAACATTAAGGAAACCCTATAGGTAAATATGGTCCTTGTAGACAAGTGTCCTTCTGCCTCATACTAGTATTTGGTATTTATCTCAATGGCTTCAGTGGTCTTTCACTTGTATAATGGCATCAATTTTTGGAATCAACAGAGAAATCCAAGAGGCAACTTCTTGGAAATAAAAGCAAACACTTTAGCTAAAATTAGATTTGTCCTCATTTCTTGATTTTTGAAAGAAGAAGGAAGAGAAGGAGGAGGAAGAAGGAAGAGGAGAAGGAGAGAATCATTTTTTTCTGTTTTTGTTTCTTTATTGATAAACAGTCCTATCTCTTATTTATATACCAGTAATTATCACAGTTCCTGGAAATTTAAATATATGAAATTTAATCCGGCACATATTTTCTCAATATCTATTGTGTACTAGCTACTATAGGATACAAAAGTAAATAGGAATAATATAGTACCTCTTATTGGATCAAAGAAAATACTAGTAAAGTAATTATAAAAATCCATCAAGCATCAGACCTACAGGTATCAGACATGCATTTACTAGTCTTCCATCACCTCTCATCAGAAGTAGAAATGTGTTACACCATGCCATAGCATCCTACTCTGACTTATGCTTATATGTGTATTAAGTAATCTTACTTCATAATTCAAGATTTGCAAACATGAATGAGAAAATATCCAATCATGTATTTAGTAGTGCTGGTTCTGAGCCATTGATACAAATAACTAGGGTTTCTATAGACATAAATGTCAAGGAGTTTAAATCAGCAGCCTCCAATCTGCTTGGCAAGTGTATTAGCTAGGGGCCTTTCTCTAGAGAAACAGAATCAGCAGTAGATACCCATAAATATAAAATTTATAAAAGTGTGGCACATAGTCATGGGGATGTAGAGTTCAAGGTCTGTAGGGCAGGAGGCAAACTGGCAGCTCTGAGGAAGGTCCTCAACAAACTCTCAGGAGAGGCTGGCTGGTTGGAGCAGGAAGAGTGATTGTCTCTTCTGAAGCCTCCTTAAAAGCCTTCCAGTGATTAGATTAAGCGTCACTCATTGCAGAAGACACCCCCTTAGCTGATTACAAATGCAATCAGCTGTGGATGCAGCCAACATCATCATGATTTAAATCAATGAAATGTCCTCACAGCAACAGACAGGCCAGCACTTGTCTGACCAAACAACTGGGCACCACTACCTGGCCAAGTTGACACATGAACCTGACCATGACAGCAAGGGTTTCTAAACAATGGGGTATAGGTATTTATTGATGAACGTGTTATTTGGGCTGTCCTAGTTGAAACTTGGCAAATGCAGTGAAGGGATATTAAACATTAATGAAGCTAACAAAAGAGTTTTACCTTTTTTAAATTTGAAAATTTTAAATTAATTTTATTGGTTTTACATTTCCTTCCTTTTAAAATTAATTCCTTTGAGTTGAAAGGCCTGAATTAAGGTTTTCTATGTATTAGGGCAGATCACCTTTGCCATATCACAAACACACAGATCAGACTGCAATTGGGCAGGGTTTTTTTCTTGTTTAGACCATAAGATACACAGTGAACTAAAATAGTGCTCTTGAGAGGAATAAGCGTAGGAGTGTAAGATTTCATGCTTAGAGTAGAAGTGACCTCAAAACATCTGAGATTACATAGAGCATAGTAAAATAAACAAGGAAGAATTATTGATGTTTTACTGTTTTACCACTCACCATAACCCCTTCTCTTTCCTTTCTAAGGAATAAAAATGTAACGAATAGAGTAAGAATAATTTTTAGTATTAATATTCTAGTAGGACAATTGCACAGTGGATGTATCTTTAGAATTAATGTTTCAACTGCCAAAGATAAAAAATGGAATATAATATATGAAGAGGTTCTTCTCAATTAAATGTTTCAAATATGTTTTTAACAATTATCTTCTCTGAAAGACAGAATTTTTCATTAAATTTCATTATATTGTCTCAAGCCCCTTTTATAAATAAGAATCAGTGATTACAGAGTCTCATCAAATTTGCATTAAGTGACATTATATATTGCATCACCCATGAAACTCACACTAAAATTATGTCCTCTGCAGTAAAGAGTAAACATGGCAAAAGAGTATTTTCATGCATAAGGTGGACTTAATATATATAGATCCTCATTAAAATTAAGAGACATACCCATATGCATATGATCTCAGTGTTTTTACTCCCAAAAGATCGATGACTATTTTCTTTGTCTATTAAGCAGTACTATAGCATCATGACCACATTTAAAGAATAGTCATATTAATGATGACTCGGAAAGATATAACATTTTTATGAGCATACATATAAAAGTAGTGTCACCACATTGCACATTTCTAGATTCAATATTGATCACATTCAGTCACTCTGAATAACATAAACTTGCTGACATACTTTTATTAAAAATATTTTAGCTTGTCATTTCAGAGCAATATAGTCTACGTTTTCTTCAAAAAGATGTTTTAAAGTCTATCTTCATTTTATTTAAGAAACTTAAGTTGTACAAAAATATTACAAAGAACGTTAAGACAGCCACTGTAGATAGGAAAAAAAAAATAGAACAAGATAAATGGGACTTTAGAAATACAATCAGATACATACAAAGAACACAGGACAAGAATAATCTAGACTGTCAGAAAGCCATGATGTTGCCTTTTAGTTTCTCCTTGAGGATGAATACATTATTAAGGATTAGTAATGCTATAGAAATTGGATCCTGAGGAAGATGTCACCATCTCTCTGACAATAGCTAGCTCTCAGTGAAATCTGGATTCTGTGTATATGTTTAAATGAGTCATAGAATGGTATCACATCATTTGTTTTCCTCTTTTGTTATTTAGTAAATTGAGTTGGCCTGCAGTAACTGTTTTTGTTTCTAATATAAAAGGGTATTAACTTGTGTTCATGACACAGAAGGAATGTTTACCTTGATTTTGTTAGAGTTACACGTCTTTCTGTAGAAATCTATTTTTAATCACAATTCCTGAGTACCTAAACATCTGCCAGGATAGCTATGATTACAGTTCCCCAAACCCTGTAAAGCAAATTGATTAATGAAGAAATGTCTTTCCGTATCAAGTATCAAGCATAGTATCTGCATTATTCCCATTAAAAGGTTTTAACACCCAATACAATAAAAATAAAATTTTCTATGAAGTAACCTATTTGGAAAGACCATTGAAAAAAATCTAAATACAGTAATTGGCAGTTCCAATATGGTCCCACAATGTTATTCACAAACTCAGGATAGTGCTTTGAAACAAAGAGCAAACTTAAGCTGCTCCATTTGCAATAAAGTTGTATTATGACATCCCTTCAGCAGAAGTTCTTATAGTAAGAATACATATGAGATTCCCTGGACTATTTGAGAGGTTTGGGTGGAGAGTTTATCACTTCAAATCGTTCCCCCTCTATATTCCAACCTCCCTCAAGAACCATATTTTTTGGAGAAAACCAGCTACTTCAAATCTCTGAGGTTTTGGCCCGCTGGGACCTTATAGCAAACAGATTTTTATTTTCTCTGGAATCTTTTAAGGAAATCTTTTTAAGAAGAGAGCAGTGACCTATCTAGGTACATGCAAAACTGGACAGAGAATTTGCTCATCAATCTTAAAAAAAAGATAAAGTGATTTCAGTTATTATGCTTAGGAGAGATTTTCTTTTATCTTCAAACAAGTTAATGCTATTCAAAAAATTTTGAAGGATGAATGTGCTGGTTTGAAAGGAAGTATGCCCCCTAAGAAAAGCCATGTTTTAATATAAATCCCATTTCATAAAGGTAGAATAATCTGAACTCAATGCTGTATGTTTGAAACTAATGAGATCATCTCCCTGGTTGATGTGATTTAGTTAAGAATGGTTGTTAAACTGGATTAGGGGATGACATGTCTCCACCCATTTGAGTGGGTTTTGATTAGTTTCTGAAGTCCTATATAAGAGGAAACATTTTGGAGAATGAGAGATTCAGAGAGAGTGGCACTACGAAGCAGAGAGTCCACCAGCCAGCGACCTTTGGAGATAAAGAAGGAAGACGCCTCCCGGGGAGCTTCTTGAAACCAGAAGCCAGGAAAGAAAGTTAGCAGATGATGCCATATTCGCCATGTGCCCTTCCAGCCGAGAGAGAAGCCCTGACTGTGTTCACCATGTGCCTTCTCACTTGAGAGAGAAACCCTGAACTTCATCGGCCTTCTTGAACCAAGGTATCTTTCCCTGGATGCCTTTGATTGGTCACTTCTATAGACTTGTTTTAATTGGGACATTTTCTCAGCCTTAGAACTGTAAACTAG